>JAOBRG010015129.1:0-23570 GCA_027574985.1 Umimayanthus nakama | reverse complement strand
CCACCACCACCACCACCTCCCATGGGAGGTACGGGTCATATTTGGGGATTGATTGGGGCTTTGGTATGCTTTTTTGCCTGGTGGGTTGGAGATTTGTGCGAATAAGTGCTTTCGTTTTGCCTGCGGGGTGGGGGATTAGTCATTTTCAGGTAAGAGAGAAAACTTGGGCGAGGAAACGGACACAGAAGCATGTGCTTTTTCCTCCAGCTATTTTCATATTGAAATATAAAAATGGACTATCATAAGAAGGTACTAAATTTCAAAAGTTTTTTGCGGGGTCACACCTTAGTGCTACAAGTAAGGTGTGACTCCAAAACATTTTGGGATTTCCCGCACGATTACCTACAGGGTGTAGTCTCAGCGTCGTACTATTTTAACTTTCCTTACTTTTTGCACATAGCATTCATAACGTAATGTGCTGTAAAGAGGTTTTCAAAGGTTTGGAATAAGCCTACATAGGAGTTTTAGCAACCACTTTCAAGTCTCCCTGATGACCTTGTAGTAAACAACGAAACACGTCAGAAAATAAAGGTCTTCTGAGAAACAATTGTATATTACGCCTTGTGCCATCAGTGTGCTGTTCACTAGTACTTTGTTTAAAAAGTTCCTTATCTTTTTGCATGTGGCATTCAAAATGTAATGTCTAAATGGAAGCTTTTAACCGCTTGACCTCCGGATGAAGTTGTAGTAAACAGCGAAACGCTTCGGCGAACTCAGAAGAAAAGTATTGTGAGAAATATACTACGCTTCGTGTCATCCAGTTTAAGAAATTGTATTAAGTTTGGCCCGAGGGTGTGGGAATTTGTTGACGTTTGGTAGGGGGTTAGACATAATTGAAGGTCCTTGAATGTGGGTATTATCACAGTTTGGTTTCGCTTGATGGCTAATGCCCCATACTTCCCCGGGATGGGGGGGGGGCTTACATTGACAGGTGCATGATTGTCTTACCAAGCTGACTTTTCTTGCTAAAAGCGATTTGCAAAAAACCGGGTCTCCCAACTTTTGAACTAGTTTCCATAAATCCAAAGCCATTATTGTCCAAAGTAAGAATACAAATTTTTTTATAAATTTTGAAAATGTTGATGCGAAAGTTTACACTTGTTTTATCGGACTGATCCGCAAATAGCTAAGCCAATCGAGGCAGATCACTCATTAATAGAAGAAAAATAAACTACAAATACGAAAAATATAAACACATAAATAAATAATGCTTGAAGATACTAGCAAAGCATGAGTGAGGTGATTTTCGTCTTGTTCTTGCAGGCGTACCACGGCCATTTACAAGCCCTTCAGGTCCTGTTGGAGTCTGTTATAAACCTTGAAGTTAAGGATGAAAATGGTACAGTATCAGTTGGAGAATATAACAAATCATAGCAAAGCCATAAACGGTACCTTGGTTAATCTGTTCATGTTGCACGTCTCTGTTACTATTTCTAAAATACTGACGTAATTTAAATCAAGAATGATAAGGTCACAGAGATGTCATATTGAAATTTGTGATCGCCATCTTGGCAATTTTGCTAGTTGATTCCAAGTCACTTCAAAAGTCGTCGATAAGTTTTAAGCTTTAGTCTCGAAAGGAACTAAGTTTTCGAAAAAGTAAATGCCCAGCAAATAAGTTTGCCACAACAAATGGTGCAATCAGCAATATTCATGTTCAAAACATTTCTGTTTTGGGAATGTCCAATTAAAATGTTTGACTAGAAGGCTAAAATGCGTCTCCCCCATATTCCTCTCACTTTTGTGAAAAACTTAGCCAGTTATGGCTATCTCTTTCCTACTACTTGACAACGAAAGTACTTGTGGATATCAGTATTTGTAATACATGTAATTCACTATGGCTCTGTTTACGCGACACAAAACTAACCTGGGTTTGAGCCGGGTTAAAACTAACCCAGGTTGTGCTTACACGACACTTTTCTTAACTAACCTGGGTTAGCAGTGTTTACTCGACAAATTAACCTTGGTCGAACCTGGGCTAGCAGTGTTTACATGACCGAAACTAACCTGGGTTAGTTTTAACCCAGGTCGAACCCGGGTTAGTTTGTGCCATGTGCTTATTTCTTACTTAATCACGTAGTTGACGCAGCTAGCCCTTGTGTATAGCCTGTAACTGTAAGGAAATCTAGAATGGCTGTTTCTTGAGTTGCGTTTATTTACTTACAGATTTCTCATGATGATGTTTGTATCTGAAATTAACCTGCATTTTGTCTTCCTGTATAGGTCGGACCCCACTACATCTAGCTACTTTTGGCGGTCATGCGTATGTATATACATCCATGTTGTAATGTTATGGTTATCCGTTAAATGCAAAGTTATCAAAGCATACTCTTCATTATATTTTCTTTACTTGACGTTTCAGGGACTGTGTGGAGTCGCTTCTTATGAACAATGCGAATGTTGTGACATATGACAATAGTTGTAAGAGAACACCACTTCATTCTGCTGGTAAGTTGACAAGACCTTTCGGTTCTTGTCAAGACTTCATAGTTCTGTGTTCATCTCTGATTGCTACCCCACATCGTTGTTGCTATTTAGGGTTGGCTCTCGACTGCCAATAACTTGAGCAGAAAAGAATCGAGATACAACTGAGGGATGGATAGATTTCAAGGGGGGAAAACAGAATGGAAAGGGGAGCCCGGAACCATCAATTTTTTTGAGGGGGGGGAGGGGAAAGGGGTCAGCAGAAGCCATCAGTGGCCCACATGACCATTTCAAACTATTTTTCTCAAAAAATGGTTCCAAAGTTGTCAATGCATGGGGAGACTTGGTCCCTTTGACCCCTCCCTCTGTTGGCTCGAAATATCAAGTGCTCGAGTTATCAGAATTCAAGACTACATATCTTTACCTCCTGTTATCTTTGGTCTCTGTGCTGCACGTGATTTTAAAAGCAGTGTTTCTCTCCACCAACAGCTTACAATGGTCACACAGACTGTGTGCGGCTACTCCTCCAGCATGTTGAAACGGCCACCACTGAAGTCATTGACTGCGTTGATGAGCAGGGCAGGTAAACGCTTGTCATTGTTAAACGTACTTTCTCATTTGAATCATTCCATAGATGTTACTAATTAGAAAACCTTCTTAACTGACGGCTGTGTGTTCCGCTATTTATATGGGAGATACATGTAGAAAAATATAATTCTCAGCTGTTTCCAGTTGACATTGTTACCTAACAATAAAACATCAGTGTATTGTTTGGTTGTCGAGTTGTTTAAGATAGATAAACCGAGTGCTGACTTGCTCCCATTCATCATTGCTATCACATTCTGTACTCTTTGGAAACTCTCTTTACCTAGCAACAAAATACTAATGTAGTATTAGGTTGTCCAAGAGAGGTAAACGAAATGATGAACAGTTCCATTTCTTGTTATCAGGTGGGGCTGCTTCAAGTTTTCATTGTTATTATTTTGAACTCCTAAAGGGGTGCTCTGTAGATGTCCTAACTTAACACTAGTGTTGTGTTAAATTGTCCTACTTGCTTTGTCTAGCTCCCATTTTGCTTATACCTCGTAAACTTTTGTATTACAGAACACCTTTGATGGCTGCTGTTGGTAATGGGTTCATTGACAGCGTCCTGCTGTTGCTGAGTCAAGGAGCCAATGTGCTGGCGGAAGATAGCTATCAGCGGACGTCCCTTCACAGAGCTGTAAGTAAAATTATTCCATTTGCTACAGTAGTCGTCAAACTAATCTTACATTGGTAATTTGCGGAATTAACTTACACTCTGGGAATAACGACACCCGAAAAAGGAAAGAACAGAGACTAGTTTTCAAACTCGGGACCTTGGCTCCCAACGGAATCAATGAACGATTTTCATTCGCTTAATTTCAAACATATTTTTGACAATTAGATGCTACTTATTTCAGCCAATGGCAAAACTTTTGATCTGCATAAATTTATTACGAACTATTTAAACACTGATTTCCCCACAATCCCTCAGTCTGCTTCTACGAAGGGCTAACGCTCGAAACGTCAGCTAAACACTATATCTCACAGGCGAAAAACATAGCGTATCAACTTTTGTTGATCAAACCTTTTATTCAGGGTACTCGCCCACGCAGATAAGAGAGTTTTCTTCAAAACTAGTCGCCCAGTAATCTTACATTGAATAGTTACAGTGGTACCTATAACTTTAACTTTTTATATTTAATCACTTTAATTATATAATACAAAAAATTACGATGTATAATTAGGTAGGTTTATACAGAGCTTAAAAAGTTCTTTATAAACTTATGTTTTGAGATTGTGGAAATATAACGATTGTTGTTGTTATAAAAATAAACCCCCTGACACACATGAAAATACAAGAGCTAAAAGCGAAACAATTATATAAAATCGAATGTAAAGAAAACAAATTATCAATTACAAACAGACTAACTGGCTAACTAACAAACTATGACCAGTTTCGTACTGTCCCGTTTTCTCGATTTCTCTCGCTATCTTAAAACTAATTCCATTCTTCGCGCTATTTATCAGTAATTTACTACGGGTTATCCCGAGTTCCTGCTATATCAGCTTCAGTTTGTTTGCTTAGAGGAAAACCCTTATAATGTAAAGGGTTATTTTTTTTTAAAAAATGATGTGATATAAGTAGTTGGCTTCCAACGTTATGTGAGAAAAATGTCGGAAGTTATCTTCTGAACTGAACGAGTGCCTCTGGAAACCATTTTGTGGGATATACTTTCCAGGCAGCAAATGGACACGACGAGTGTGTTGAGGCGCTTCTCAACAACCAAGCAGACGTGCTGTGTAGGTACGTACAGGGATTTTTTTTTTTAGGGAGGGAAGAGACTATTCTATACTTCCAGTTCAATGCATTGATTTTGTTGTTTATTCATAACGCCCTAACCACAGTGTGGTATGGAGCAGTGGCTCCAGTTTAAGTTTGCACTTATAAAAAGTAATACGAAAACTAACTAGAACGATTTATATAAAAAAGCAAAACTTGAACCTTATGATTAGCTGAACCAAATCATACTATACGGGCTGGACCAACTAAAATCGTAACAGGCAGATTTTACGGGATAGGTGGTAATCCAAGTGTTGTATGTAGTTTGTCCGGGTAAAGGTAGTTCGACTGAACAATACGAACGTGTGGTATCCGGTAGGAATTCGTCCCTTCATCCCCCACCAACACCATCCCAGCCTCATTTACTGTATTGCTTATGCCCCACCGCAAGTGTTTACCAGAGATAATTGACATTTAGAAACCGTATGAACGAGCAACTTCTTGAAAGAGGCGTCTTTTTAAGGGCCCGTTTACATGAACGTTTCGTCCCGGGAACAAAGTCATCCCGGGTTGAACTTATCTCATTACCTGGTAACTACCTTGCTGCTACTAACATGACTTTGGGCGGGATGAACTCGTGTTGGGATTATCTCATCCCAGATGGAATGACATTCCAGGATGGGAAATTCCATGTAAACAACCTCCACTGGGGCAAAAGACCGAAAAACTAAGGGCGCTGGCCGGAAGAATTTGGTCCCGGGTGGGATTAATTCGTCTTGGGCGATATGATTTTTGTCTCGGGTTCCCGAGGTGAACCATCTTATGTAGCATTCTTTTTCGCACCAGAACAACTTCCATCCGGATACGAATACTCGTCTTGGTTCTCCTTTAAATGGGTTCTTAGTTAGTGGATAAACTGCTTACGTCATGCAAATTTTTTGTGTATTTTCATTGGGATTCTGAACGTAATCTGCAGGGATTGTACTGGTCGGTCACCGCTCCATTTCGCAGCGGCGTGCGGCCATGTTGGAATTCTAGGTGCCCTAATACAAGTGGGTGGTACCACAAATGTGATAGATAATCAAGGATATACACCGCTACACTGGGCCTGTTTTAATGGTAAGTGTGCTATAAATTCAAGTGGGTGGTACCAGTATTGCGCAATAGTATTTAAAAATTATTTAACTTCATCTTTTGAGAAATGTTTGATCGTGACATGCGGAGTGCTCCACTGCTCATTGAAAACAGCTAGCGCCTGAACGAATGAATGGTTTATAAATAGTAAATCGATCTACAGAGTTTATAAGAATAATTTCCTGCGCATGACATTGGTGTGGAGCCGAGATGACGCCATTTATCGATAAAGACCGGTCAGATTGTAATAATAGCGATACACCTTATATTGAGCTTCTGCGGTTTTATTCACTCCACCACTAACCTCGGCTTTCACTCGACAATTTCGTTTTTTCCCAGTTATCCTAATATAGACATTTCATATGTAAGCCTGTCTCGTTTATCAGGGAAGATGACGAGAGGTGGTCACCCTACATTGGTACTTGCAGATGGCTAAAGAGTTGGCGATCAGAATCAGTATTCTCAATTCCATGTTGTTGAGTTTTTGTTTCGTTTTGAAGATTAGAATTCATCATAATGGATGGTGACTGCACCGACATCAACTAAACTTTTTTTTTGTCAATTGTCCATAAAACTCTATAATAAATAATTCATGTTATGCCGCCTTGGTTTTCAAAACTAGCTTTTTCATTTGCAATTCAAATCAGCCAATATATATCGGTTCGGATCTCGTGAAGTCAAACAGCTGGCTTGCTACGGTGTTTGATACAAATGTACTGCGCTCCTTGGACTATTTTTTTCCTACTATCTTTCATAGTGTTCAAAATACTTGATAGTTAATGAGTTGTTAGGTGCCCAGGGCATCTTCATTTTGTGTAACCGTTCGAAATCGCTAATTTTGAAACTATTAAAATAAAAATGTTGCACGGTTTGTTCCACACTGCATTGTAACTTTTTAAAATATCACATCACAGTCTGCGAACATTCTAATTTTTTGCGTTTTTTAATTCTTTTACAGGTCACGACACGTGTGTCGACCTACTGTTGGAGGTAAGCTAGTTGTTCAACAATTCTAGCCGGATATAATTCTCTTGCAGGCAGGGAGAACCAAAGATCGTTCGCTGAACATTAGTTTTTGTCACCCATGCACAGTCTGATATTGGTGACTTTTTTCATATTTATTAATACTGTGCAAACCGTATTCAATACATTTTATTTACCTATTACTTGCACTCCGTCACACAAGACGATTATTTGCAAGGTGGTCAGAAAATAACTATTAGTTTTCCATTTTTGGGCAAAGAAAGACATGATTATCAAAACTCTTAAAATCCGTTTGCAAACTCTGTGACATAATTGTTTATACATTTAATATTTCATTAATATAACTATAACCAGTTTTTCTTTTTTAAAAAGTGTTTCTTCAAATCTTGGCAGTTGTAGTTGGTAAATTCCCGTTGTTAAGTCCTGATGCATGATGCCGGCCAAGCTATTTTTTGTTAATGTCATACGTGTATTTATGTTTTATTGTTATTAAAAATACTTAACCACTCCAGCTGTGGAAAATTAAGTTTCACCGAGCTTCGCGGTCAAAGAAATTCTTGAATCCTTGTGTGTAGCAAATTTATTTTGCCCTTCGTTATAACAAAAAGATCCGGTAAAAGTTTTGTGTCAAGTAAGATCTTTGTTAAGGAAGCGTTTATCGTGTAAGTGTTTATTATATTTTGTTATGTATTCCGTTGCTTGACCTCTGTTACAGGAAGCTGTGAATATTGATAGTTAATTACTGTGCGCGTGCTTCAGCAATACTGAAAGATTTGACAACTGTTCACTGCGACGCGAGTTGTTTGTTTTCTCTTATCTCACAAAGTCGTGCACAAAACACTTTGGTCTCGGCCCCTGTGTTCTTTTGCCAGTAGCCTGCGATGTGTAGTTAGCACTGGATGCATCTTAAAAACAGTATTTAGGAATTCACCTTTCAGGTTGATACGTCTCGAGCTTTGGAGGGAAGTCAGTTCTCGCCGCTTCACTGTGCTGTGTAAGTAAATATTTACAGTTTCAAAGTATCGATCAAACCCTTTGGCTTTGTTCAGTGGAGACTTCCCGGTCGAGTTCAGAAATTTGCTTAGGCTTTCACGAGTTTAAAGTCAAATTGGCAGTGTGTACCGAAAAGTTATCCTAGGAAAAATATTTCAAAATTAGTTTGCATTTTAATATTGATTAACAAAATAGTATTTTTTCTTAGTAAATTAAAGTACTGGCGTCGGTGACACTTGCAGTGTACTCAGTTATTGTTATGGTTCAGCTGGCTTCATCTGTCTCAGCTCTTTTCAGGACAATCAGCCCTCACTCGTCTCGTCGTCTGAGACGAGTTTCTTTAACTGTGGACAACCATTATTGCTGAATCGCTTGTCCGCATGGACGAGCAGAATTGGTGAATCATTCAGTTTGAGTTTGTAACCAAGGGAAAAAAGCACAGCTAAAATGGCTGCTTTGAAAGTCTTGTTAACTGACCAGTGTATGTGCCTTCGACAGGTAAACACAGAACTGTGACATAATGTTTTACAAAGGTTAAGCAAGTATGTATACAACTATTTTCATTAGACAAGTGAAAATTGCTTATGGACAAGCAAAACTCAGAACGTACTTAGGGACGAGTGAAGAAAGAAAAAAGTTATTGTTCTGTCCTTTGACGTTTTTCTCGCTCAAACTGTAAAAATTTTAACACAGCCTGAGTTTAGAAGCCGTGTTGTGTCCAAGATTTAAATGTTCTGAGTCTTTGAGGATATAAATTGTCCCTTCATTCTTTTCATTCGTTTCAGCTCCTTGTCGCATCGGCCGTAAACACATTAAACGATTTAATCGGCGGTGACATTAGCAAATGTAAACAAACAACCTGACATCAATAGTAATGCGAAAAGCACAAATATTAATCAGGTCTGCTAGCGGTCATCACGTGCAAATTACGCAGAGTTCCTGAGCTTGCATGTATTTTTCTTGAGTGTTTTTTTGTTAATCTCTTGCAAGATTGAAACAGGTTACAACACCTTACGATTAATGATGTGCTTGCACGGAATAAATGTTGAACTTTCCATGCATCTACCGAACTTGATCAAAATATTACTGGTATCAAGTTGTCAGTTGTCAGTATTTTCCCTCCTGTTTTGAAAGCCCAAACTGTGTTCAATAAGCAGTTCCTTAGCAACTAAGTCGCGAACTGGTATGACCCAAGCTTAAATCTGGTAATTGACGTCACGATATGTTTTCGTCGCCCCAAGAGAAGTCACTGTTTGTCTCCCGTTTACTTTTGACATTCAGTCTGTTTAACTCCCGAAAACCGGCTTTTGGTGGTTCAAGTTGCTTCGGTTTTGAACATCAAACCAGAAACTGAGAAACTCAGCTGACTATTGGAGTGTCGTTACGGATTGTTGGGAAGCATCACTCGGACTGACTAGACCATTACACAGGGAGCTAAGTTCCCGACTAAGCTTTGGTGGGGCAAAAGATAAAAGGCCAGTTCAGTTGCGTACGTTATCTCTTTCCAACCCAAACCTGCTAACTGTTCTGGCCTTTTTGTGTTTTTTTGGGGTTTTTTTTATTATTTTTTTCTTAACAGTTGAATTTAATCAGGGCTGAGTTGCTCACTTTCTTGCGCACTCAGTGACTGTTATAGGACAACAATAACAAATTTATCACAACAGACCAAGTTTTGAAGAAATATCAAAATTTACGAAGATTATTTAAGTGAAAAGGCAAGTACAAATGTCAGTTGGTGTTGAAAAACAAACGTACCAGCACACCTTGATTCTTGAAGCGCTGCAGACATTTCCAAACACTGGGTTTATTGACACAGGTTTATTGGCGCTGTACTCTAGCACGAAACGTTTGTTTTTTTTAATACCATTTAGCATTTAACCTCGCCTTTTAGAAAGCATTTCACATTTCAATTTTAAAAGATTATTAAACTATGTTGTTTAGAGTGATTCCCCTGGAATTTTCTTAAATTTCACTATGGTGTAGTTCGTTCTTGTTTTTCAAGCTCTGCAGTAGACTCCAGAGTAGAACTTTAAAGCTTGAATGAAGTTATAGTTTCAGTGTTAACAGGAGTTTTTGGATGATTTTTTAAAAATTTTATCTGCAGCAGGATATGCGGCAATACGTTTCACTTCCTCTAACTTTACCACCACCCCAAATTCTTAATGATTAAGAGAGGGTAGGAGACAGCGGTGCACGGAGAAGAACTATTTGAGTGATGATAACATTGGACCAAAACAAATGGAGGATACGTCAACTTTCCCCTTCTCCCTTACCACTTAGTTTGCCCTTAATGGAGAGTTTTCCTCCAAAACAGATAAGTATTGTATTATTATTATTCATTGATCAACAACTTCAACCCCCCCCCCTCCCCCTTCGTCCTGTGTTGTGTCTTCGACCCATATGGTTGACCTTTGTTCATTTTCGTTGTGTTTCAGAATTAACGACAACGAGTCGTGCGCCGAGCTGCTCCTTGACACCTTGGGTGACGAGATCATCAACATGGCCGACGGCAGCGGGAGGTAACACGCTCCTTATTTTGTCGAATTTATTAGTTCCCAAGCCGCGTGTGATCGGAAGAAGCCGGTTAAGCTTAACCGACAGTTAATCGAAACCTCTACTTAGATTTCCGCATCTAGAGTCTGTCGGTCTGTGTCTGTCTGCCTATCTATCTGACGCCATCCCGACCTCTGAATTTGAGAAATTTTAGTCAAGTGAAGTGATGTTCAAGATTCGTGTCGTAGGAGACAAACATTAGAGTTGACACAATTTATCAATTATTTTTAGATATTTCGGCAACCAGTTAGAGAAAAAATATTGTATGTGACGAAGTTCGCTCCCGATATCTCAAACCTTCAAGGAAAGCGCAAGGGAATTATCGGGAGATTGAGTTCTTGAAAGTGAGTTACAAGGAATATAACTTGAAGTTCCAACGAATCTGTTCAATTTTGTTTTTGGAAGTAATATTGTGAGAAAGTGTAAATGTTTTATGTTTTCAGAACACCGATGCACGCCGCCGCTTTCAACGACCAGGTGGATTGCCTACAGATGCTTCTGACGCGCGGGGCAGATGTGAACGCCATCGACAGCCAGGGGAAAACACCGCTTATGGTAGCCGTGGAAAATGGCCACATGGGATCCGTAGGTTCGTCACTTTATTTTAATGTTAAATTTTGTTGTCTTAAATATTATGGATATCAATATTGTTTTTATTCTTATTACTAATATTATTACTGTTATTTAATATTATTATTAGTGTTGTTGTTGTTATTGTTGGTATTATTATTATTATTACTATTATTATTATTATTGTTATTATTACTATTATTATTGTTGTCATTATTATTGTTATTATTATTATTATTATTATTATTATTATTATTATTATTATTTCTGCAGTTATTATGTTAGTTTTATTTTTATTTGCGAGGAATTCTAGAGAACACCATGACCTGCCATGAGAACGAAAAATCCCCCTATTTAAAAATAAAACCATAACTAGCGAGCATGACCAGTCCTGAAGCCGCCAGAGTTACCTACGTAGCCCTTACCCCAACCTTAACCCACACTAACCATAGATAACCATAAACAATCCTATGTAGTAGCAACTAGATCCCTTATTCGATCAACGGCAATTTCAAATAAGGAAACAAGAATTTGTAAACCTGTTATTTGACATGCGAAGACACAAGTAATTTTAGGACAACTTTCACGGAATTTGTGCGGGATGTCGCGTAATTGTTGCAATTATCCAGTTTTCACTTTTGACAACCGTTTGTTTATACCTCAGAATTCCTCGTCTGTGAAGCGAAAGCGGATATTTCAATCGTTGACAGTGATAAGAATACTGCTCTTCATCTCGCGTGTCTCCAGGTTTGTGCCCTAATTAGGTCTAATTTGGTGTAATATTTATTTGTCAAGCGCCATTGTATATTTTTGATTCAAGGCACCAATAAAACAACTCTGTCTGTCTGTTTGTTTGTTTGTTTGTTTGTAGTAATTACCAAGAAATAGTTTGGTTTATCCAAAATACCTTGTTCAGGGAAGTGGTCGTCATTTTAACTGCTTCATTCCCTATAAGTAGTTGTGTGATACAACGTCCATAGACTGTAATTCAGGTGCAGATATATTGATCGAGAGTTTGTTGTCCTCTTTTCCTATACTCTAGAGGCCTTGAAGGGGGGTCAAATTGACTGGGTGTCTCAACATACCGATGCGCTATATGTTGATCGACGTTTGTACACTGACTGGGTGTCTTACACCATTCATTCATTGCAGGGACACACACGATGCGCACTAATGATTCTTGATAGAATGGAAGACTCACAACTGAGTCTAGCAAATTCAACTTTTAAAACGTAAGATGTTCATATTTTTCATGTAATTAGGTAAATACTGCGCTTCTTCCATTGGCCGGTTAATACCGCATGAACAGTGAAATCTAAAGTTACGGCCCGTGGACAGGAACGTTAAGCCGTTGGTTTAGCCACTAGACTTCCTTTTGGGGACTTAAAAGAATCCACGCGTTTCTCAATAAGAGTAGGCTAATGCCGTTGTGGTGGACTGTCAACAAGCAGAAATCATTGTAAACAGGCCGCTGATAGTAGTCTGGCCATTGAACCATGCATTAATGAAACAGGTAGCTGAAAACAGTAAGGCTTGACTCTACGAACACGCTTTCTTTTTTTTTCTTTCTTTCCTATGTTAAGGTTTGAGTTCTTTAACAATAAGGTTTGGGCTACTTATATTGTCTTTTATCCAATGGGATCTTTCGTTCGTAGAGTTAAAGACGACCCGCTGAAAAGCCCCGCGGGGAGCACCTGAAAGTATTGTATATCGTACAATACAAAATACAAGATATCCACACTTTGAAAACAACAATTAAAAAAAAATAAAAAACAAGTGTAAAAGCAATACCAAAAGATGAGTATACGAACGTGTTCGTTTACTATTTTGGGTTATCCTCGGGTTCAGTAGTTTGTTCATGTGTTTTGGAAAGCTAACGGTGTTTACTGCTAAACTTTCTGCGCCATCGGTACTGTCAGCCATTCGCGTCTACTCATTGCTACTGGAGGGAACAATGGGCTTCTCTTTCGTCCTAGAATTTCCTTGTTGAATGTGACTTATTAAGGCTTTTGTTTCTCCCCCCAGTCCTCTACATATAGCGGCCAGCCAAGGAATGGTATCCGTAGTGCAGGACCTCTTAGCCAGGGGGGCCAATGTGCTAGCAGAAGATGAAGATGGGCACAGCCCCGCCCTGGCCTGCGCACCCAACCAACCTGTGGCCGACTGTCTAGCCCTTATCCTGGGAGCTATGCTGCAGGGCCCAAATGGTACTAGCTCTCCCAGCCCCATGTCCCCCGACCACACAAATCCTGGAATCAGACCTCTCTTGAGAGACTCCAAAGATTTTTTACCAACACACAACGTGACGTTTTAGATTTGGTTAATCGAATGTACACCTTGCAGTTTAGCGATGAAATTAGTATTTCTCCAAACCGTGGGATTTCCTATCATGCTGGTTAGTTTGTCTTCAAACGTGTACGACTTAAAGGTTGATGATAAGTCGAACACTTTGACAACGGACGAGGCATACGATAAGATTGAGTTAATAGGACAAAAGTGGTGAAGGTTTATAACCGTTCGTGTGTCCAAAGATATGGAACTTACTCGAAGAAAATAGTAAGGATGCTTTGTTGCCTCCCATACTGCCTTCAGCAATGATGTAGTAATCCCCTCGTACCAACCACTGAAGTACGCTTGATCAATCAAACTGCCTTCGGATCAAGAAAAGTAGATCGAGCAGACGTCCACTAGAAACCTGTCAAATAATGAACATGATTAGTGAAATAATAACACTACTTCACGTTCCATGCAGGCCGACTTGAAGAGCCGTGATGACTTTGCGAATAACTGATCCAACTATGAAGCCGAAACGCAGAGAAAAAAAGTCTAGTTGCTTATTCAGACTGGTTTAGATTCATCGTTGAAAATCATTAGTTGTAAATAGAAACTGAACGGCTGCACCTATTTTACAAAGTTGTATTTTAGGAGTTCCAGGTGTCGCTAAGGCTGAGTACTGAAGTATCCCATTATTTTCAGTAAAATGTTGCCTGACCTCGTCAAACACGAAACTCAGTTTGCTTTCAGTGCTCCATAAAAACAAACAAGCATGGAGCACGTCACAGGTGATAATATATTACGATTCATAGAACTTGGTCTCTTTTTCAAGTGTTCCTGAAATGTAGAATGTTGCGATATTATTTATACTCTTTTCGCGATGTTTAATTTTAGTCTGTGAACATTTTATATAGCGAACAAGTTCATTTAGCAAACAGAAACGACAGATTTTTGAAGACTTTGACAGTTGAAAATGAAGTAGGAAAGTTCTAACAAGATTAGTGCGCGAGATAAAATAACCGACGTTTTATAATCTTGTTTATTTTAAACATAATCTTTGACAACACTTATAAGTTTTAGATACTCAAGTGACACTTTTACTATTCGTTAAACCGATGTCCTTCATTTGGGTTAGTCTATATATATATTGAATCCTTTTGTAATCCTGTCGTGCGAATCAGGGTTAACTTAGCTAGATTCTCGTAAAAGGGTTGCTGTATTATGGTGGCAAAAACTAGCAGGGATCTCTCACGTAACAAAGTGATGTCTTTTTAGTTTCGAAGCAATTTTCTCCTAGTCGATGTCGTACTTTTAAGAAGTTCTGCTTAACGTTGAAATTCAAGTTTAGCAACCACTACAGTTTTGACGTGTGAGTAGGTCTTGGCATTCTTAACTTTAGAATTTTCAGTCTGGGGTTTTGTATTAGAAGTAAACAACTAGTATATACAAGGGCAGTAGTTAGGCAATGACTGCTAGCTGTGTTTTGTAACTTAAGGCAATCTTCATAACTCCTTATTCGATGTGTGAATTGTCTGACCAGTCCTGGCTTTTGTAGTGGAACTTCTTGAAAGACCTTAAGGCCTAAGACTTAATGCATGTCAACTTCCGTGGTAGACCCTGCTACATCACAGACAAACGAATACACATGAAGCTGTCCTAAAAACTGTTGGCTGATATAAAGGCTTAAAGCACATTACCCAGATCGCAAAACACGATAGGAGCTCTAACTTTGCACATTGCTAAGTTAGTGCCGACCTTACTTGTCAAAACTACCTACTCTCGTCTTTCTGTTGATTTCGCGTGCTTTGTATCCATAGGCGCGCAGCGTTAGGTAGAGGGCTCCCATAATTCAGTTCGCGCTAGATGTTGCCTTTTGCA
Organism: Umimayanthus nakama; assembly: GCA_027574985.1. Classification (NCBI taxonomy): domain Eukaryota; kingdom Metazoa; phylum Cnidaria; class Anthozoa; order Zoantharia; family Parazoanthidae; genus Umimayanthus; species Umimayanthus nakama. The sequence goes on along the minus strand of JAOBRG010015129.1, from coordinate 8,455 downwards.
GATGTCGGCAATAAAGCAAGTTAATAGTTGCTAAATGAAAACATTTTTTAAAGAGCGGTTTCTTCACAAAATAGTTTTTAAACAAGTAATTGAATTTCCATTAAGCGTGCAGTTCTAAAAACCAGGTTAATTAGTTTTTATAACCGGTGCGTTTTGCAGTAACAACCTTTGACGTTATTTCATAAAATACAACTCGTACTAATGTCTAGGCTTCCGAGAAAAAAAGTAAATGTGTGAGAATTTCGCAACAACTGCAGTGTATTTCGGAAATGCCTGTTTTGATGAGTTTGATACAAATAAATAGTAGCATTGCACTCCCGCGAGTTTAGCAACCTGAAGAATTTGTCCTTTCTGCAACCATATGGCAGCTGTCTTGAAACTCTGAACTCGTCAAGACTATCATGGGTTTGAGACGGCGTGGGTCGTCTCCTCCCTCTTCAAAACTTGTTTGCTACAATATTATGCTCCGTAGGTGCTTTTACTGACTCGTATGAACATTTCACAATAATAAACAGTAATTTAATGAACACTGAGTCGTTTTAACGCGACACCGTTTGTAATGGTTTTCCTAATCTTCAATAAACACAGACGTCGTTAAACCTAAAGTTTAGTAATTGTGTTCTTTATAAGAAATACAAAATTTGCTGCGCCCCATCACCTATCTTGTCCCCAGCTATTATTATTTTTAACAACCATTTGGCACACACATCGCACACGTTCCTGAAAAGTGAGGGTTGCCTTTGACTATCTGTGAATTGTGTAACATTTCCAAACATCTTTGAAAAGAACCCTACACTTGTGCCATAAAGGGTTTGAAAGATTTTTAATCAATATGGAAAAAAGAAGTACTGAGACAAAAAAACACAGTTGGACCCTTAATATTTTCAAGTGGTAAACACAATATTTTGTGAAAGAGCTTTGCAACTGTGTAACAAAAAAGTTGAGTTTTAAATATTTTCAAAACTCCGTGTAATTTTCTCGATTACATTTAATAACGACGAAAAACCCCATGAGTTTCCTAAAAGCCTTCAATCATTTTCGGAAAATCTTCAAAAAAAACATTTTAAGGATTTTCGTAAGCGTTTACTAAAATTTGAAAACCACAAGTTATGAATTTTAGACACCACAAAAATTTCTGTTCAGAGCTGTCACATCACATCCACAGTGATCAAGGCTCCAGCTCGAGCCGAAAGCTCTGAACAAAAATTTTTGTGTAGTGTCTAAAATTCATAACTTGTGGTTTTCAAATTTTTGTCCTGCACAACTAAGTTGTAGAGTTTGTAATTTACCGAAATTGTTTGAAAATGGTTGACAATTTTTGTAACTTTTAGGAAATCTTTGGACTGATCGACGGAAAAAAACGCCCGGTTTGCTTCCGGATGTAGTTAATGGTGTAAATTTTGCAAAAAAGAACATACACACCCGGGTAGACCTATACAAAAAGTTGTGATCAAAACTGCGTCTCCCGCAGCTAGCTGTTAGTTTCCAGAGAAGATGCAACCTTGCGGAAGCTTCATCGTTCATAGGCCTTTACAAATGAGCCTTGAACTTCATCGAAAGAAAGTGCTTTATAGTATTTCCATAATAATGACAGGCCTTATATTGCGTGTTTGATTCACAGCAGTCGATTTGTTTGTAACGCTAAATGCTATTGATATTGAAGGATAATAGTAAAAGTTCTGGAAGTTTCGTTGTTACAAGTTTCGATGCTCTTGCATGCGGTAATTCGGAACATTTGTGAGTGGTAATTTAAATTTGAATGTGCTGTCATTTGGTATAGAGTGCCAGAGTTTAGATACAGCTACCAAGAAAACCCTAGTTAGTATCTACAAAGCTCTTGCAATAGATTGAAGAACGGAGAAGCGGCGGGTCGGCCAGTGTATGGATTCAGAAGGTCAGATATATAGGTGAGTGGGTGAACATAGAAGGCTTTAAGAGTAAGAGGCAGCAACAATTCTTTTCACTATAAACGGGTAGCCAATGCAGTTTTCTAAGAATCGGCAGGTGAGATTTGATCCTTTTTCTTTCATCTTGTAACAAATCGTGCTTCTGCGTTTTGAACCAATTGCTGCTTTTCAAGTTCATCGCATAGAGAGAATGATTGTATCCTTTTCCGGGTGGAAGCGGAATACTGAAAAACGAATGATGACAAAATTGAAATGAATAATGAACGTTTGCTTTTAGGAATAGTTAATAATCAAGAAATGGAAAATGAACTATGAGACTAAAATTCGGCTTCGCGTGAGTTGTCATCCTATTAAAACAAGGTCGTGGGATGTTTAATCGGCTATGGCTGTGCTGTAGAGTAGATCCTGACCATACAAAAACAAACGGTAACTTTCCAAAACTATCGATTTGTCACATTCGTGTTGTATTAAGTGCCCCTTATCTTTTTATATCTGATGCCGCTGGTCATTGCTTCACTGTTCAGTGCAGAACTGTCATAAGTCAGTTCAAGTGGCAGAAGTGAAAGAGTATGGTGAAAGCGCTGCGCGCGATTGTCTAGGGTAAAACGCTAAGGGAAGGCTGATGGTTTTCTAAGCACATTTTTAATGGCAGGGTCAGAACTTTTTGGGACTGCTTCATTGGTTGAACAAAATTGCTCTTAACAAATCTCCTTTCATCCAACACCAACACAGAGACAACTCGAGACTCGCGCAATAGTCACCGTGAAAGAGAGGCGTTACCTCACGCATTGAAAGGCAAACCTTACGCATACTGTAATAATACTAAAAGCAGGTCAAATATGGTTAATCTACGTTTGCTGTTAGCCGTATCTTGCTTCTGCTTGATTTACAATGACAGTTCGACCGTGATAAAAGACAAATGTAGCTTGCGCGTAGGATAAACTGTACCAAGGACGACTCGTAACAATAAGCATTTTGCCGCTGAAAAAACACACTATCATGCGCTATTTGCCTTCCATATTTTTAAAGTTTTCCTGGGGCTCTTGCCCTCAGTTTCTTCTTGCACTTTGCGCCTTCGGCACTTACACAATAGAATACTTTACTAACGCCTCATACCATTAAATGTTCAAGGTGTTTAGCAATTATATAATAATGAAAAAGATGCCTTTAAATGTCTCACGAATAGTTGAATCGAAATTATGATGTCTATGTGAAGCTTTTTTTATACAGTTTAAGTGTTGAACTAATGAAGACGAAGCTGTTTCTTTTAATAGTTCAAATGATGGTCAAATCACCATAAAGTATTTGTAGTATTTGGTTATTTTATAGTCACAATACTAGAACTACTGCTCTGAAGTTCTTACCACAGCTCACGAACATAAACTGGCTGGTGATCAATGCAGGTAGCAAGTTTTACAAACCTAAGCAAGTTAAACGGGTGTTAAGTGAAAAGTGCTGTAATTTAAAAGAAAATTATATTGAGGTCATTGTAACAACGTATACTTATAGTTTTGCAAATTGGTAGTCTTAACATTTTATCGTTTCGATATTATTACAAGCCATTTTTATAAGAACCAGTAAATTTTGGCCGAGCCTCATTGTTCTTAATTTTATAAGAAATTTTAGCCTGGATTGTTTTCAGGCTATTCTTATTTTTTAAAGTACTCATAAGAACAAATCAGAGTAAGAAATTGCAAGTATGCACCCAACTTGTGATCATCAAGCCGAATAAATCGGAATGGAAATTCGATCGATCTCAACATTTGGAATATTTCAACGCTCGATACAGACGAGTTTGCGGAAAATAATAGAATTTTATTTAAAAAAGTAAACTTTGCATTTACGGCCTGGAATGTTCTTACGTTATTCTTAATTTTTGGCTAAATTTGAGCCTCGTTTTTCTTATAAGAAAAAGGCGCATAAAAGCTTTTACAAGTTTTTCTGACAGTCACAGCACTCAATGACTTAAAACAATTTTGGTTAAAAAAGAGTAGCAATTTCCTCTATGATCGTAAAGTGAATATTAAATAATTATTATTTATAAATGGAAACAAATAATGAAATATGGCCGACAAAAGTAAATGAAGATGCACAATCACCTGCTTAGCTCTAGCACCTGCCACGGTCAGTCTTCCTCATTTGGTCGTTACTGAGGACGTTCATAGCGACTATTAAAGGTGAGTAACGAAAGAGCTAGAGAACAAGCAATTTAAGCTTTTAGTTTTGCTATCAGAGAAAACCGGGAAGAGGTCGGCCAATTCTCTCCACTTCCGAGATGACTACCAACGGCAACATTTCAAGCTTTTTATGGCATAACAGCTACTATGGGATAGACAACTTTCATAATACATTCAAGTAACCATAAGCAAAAATCTATGAGTCAAGGAAAAGATGCGGAAACGCAGCAAATGCATGAAGTCTTGAAGCTCGTTATTGTTCATTGCCACATATTATGAATGTGCTCTGTGATCTAAACAAAAAATGCGCGGAAATATAAGGCAACCTTTACCTTCGCTTCAAGGCGTGGATGTGTTGCGTTAGAATTGTGTACCGGATTATCCGTTTCTCCTTTGTTCTTTGATCTGCTTTTCTAAAGTTCTACACGAATATAGGTTATAGAAGTTTGATGATTGCTACTGATTCTACAAAGAGCATTAAAATGGCTAATTTGAAAAAAACAGCTCTTCAAGGTACTAAAACACAGGAAGAATTACGTCGTTTTCCTGTCACATTTTTCACTCGTGGAGAAACTATTCTCGCTATGATTTATAACTGTTTTGCTATTCTAATAAACTGTGGAAGAGAAGACTCTTGGTAGATTTTTTCATAAAATGTATAGGATATAGTATTTGAACTCGCTAGTGTTCGTGAAGGTGTCTGAACCAAGTTTTCATCGTTTTTTACCATTTCTGAGTAGCTGCCGGTTGGTCATACTGAGCGACGTTATGTTTTCAAGGTAACAATTGCGAACATAGGCAACTTTAAAAAAAGCAAAAAATATGATCTGACAGGAGAGTTTGGCTGCGTAACTCAGAATTTTGCTAACTTCTATAAGAATATAACTGTTTGTAAATTCGTGTAAATTTCAGTTTCAGTGTAACTTTTTCTTTGCATATGCTTCAGACGGTTACAACACCAGTCTCCTCTGTCAGATCATCTTACTTGCTTTTGCCAAGTAAGATGTGATACAGCTGTTTCCTTTTTGACATAATGTCCCTTTGAATGATAACTTCTCAGGAAAGATCAAAAACTGTCAAGTACCAAATAATATATCGTATTCGTTTTATGAAAAACCTCCAGAGTTCTCTATCTTCAGCATTTTATCAGAATAACAAGTGTAACGAGGGTAGTTTTTAAAATTTTACCAGAGTGAAAAATGTGACGGAAAAACGACGTTGTTCGTCCTACGTTTTAGAACCTAAAGGATCTAGTTTTTAAGTTGCAAATTTATTATACCAGCTTTTTTAAAAATCTCTGGAAATTCAAAAGCAAAAATTATGGTATGACAGAGGACACCTGCAATAAAACTCAGCATTTTAGTTAGTGAACCTTAATTTATAAATAATCCGGTAAACTGTCTGTGATGTTCATGTCAAAAACACGTCTGCGTGTGCAATTTAAAATACAAAATCCAATGAGTAGCATTTTGAAACTGAATAAAAAAGTAATTTTTTTATTTGTATTCGTTCTGATGCTGATGATCTTGTTTCATACCAAGCGTGAGGCCATCAGAAGCAAGCAATGGCGTTAGAAGTGGGGTCCTTAGTACGTCATAACAACGCAGTGACTATTTCAATAAAGTTTCGATCATTCAGGTAGATACAGTTTCATTTACACGTGAACAAGTTTATGGAAAATCTAACAAGCAGTATTGTGGCAAAGCGAAAACAGTGAAATCAAATGTTTAGTTGTTTTCGCTCTGTTCCGTTTTGCTCTGTTCTGTTCTGTTCTGTTCTGTTTGGTCAGTCGGTTTTGTTATGCTCTGCTCTGATCTGTCATGTTCTGCTCTGCTCTGTCCTGTTCTGTTTTGTCTTGTACTGTCTTGTTCTGTCCTTCCCGCTACTTTGTGCTGCTCTACTCTAGCTGTTCTGTTTTGTCCTGTCTTGCCCTGTGCTGCTCTGTGCTGCTCTACTATGTTCTGTTTTGTTCTGCCTTGCCCTGTGCTGCTCTGCTCTCCTTTACTTTGCTCTGTTTTGTCTTCTCTTGTCCTGCCCCGCCTTGTGCAGCTTTGCTCTGCTCTGTTCTGTTTTGTCCTGTTTTGTCCTATCCTGTCTTGGCCTGTCCTGTCCCGCTCTGTGCTGTTCTGTTCTTCTTTTGTTTGTCCTGTCTTGTTCTGTAATGACCACCCTGCTCTGCTCTATTCTGCCCTGCCCAGCCCTGCCCTGTGCTCTGTTTTGTCCTGTCTTGTCTTGCCTTGTCCTGACATACCCCGCCCCGTGCTTCTCTGCTCTGCTCTGTTGTTTTTGTCCTGTCCTGTGCTGCTCTGCTCTGGGTTTTTTTTCCTGCACTGCCCTGTGCTACTCTGCTCTGCTCTGTTTTGTCCTGTCTTGTCCTGTCATACCCCGCCCCGTGCTTCTCTGCTCTGAGATTTTTGTCCTGTCTTGTCCTGTCCTTCCCTGACCTGACCTGTGCTGTTCTTTTCTGCTCGGTTTTGTTTTGTCCTGTCTTGTCCTGTCATACCCCGCTCCGTGCTTCTCTGCTCTGAGATTTTTGTCCTGTCTTGTCCTGTCCTTCCCTGACCTGACCTGTGCTGTTCTTTTCTGCTCGGTTTTGTTTTGTCCTGTCTTGTCCTGTTTGCCCTGCCCTGTGCTGCTCTGTTTTTCTCTGTTTTGTTTGTCCTCTCCTCTCTTGTCGTGTCCTCCCCTGCCCTGCCCTGTGCTGTGCTGTTCTGCTCTACTCTACTGTGCTTTTTTTGTCCTGTCCTGTCCTGCCCTGCCCTTGCCCTGCCCTGCCCTGCCGTGTCCTGTCCTGCCCTGACCTGCCCTGTGCTGCTCTGCTCTACTCTACATCACTCTACTCTGCACTGCTCTAATCTGCTCTGCTCTGCTCTTCTTTGCTTTGCTCTGCTCTGTTCGGCTCTACTCTGTCCTGTCCTGTCCTGTCCTGTCCTACCTGTCCTGTTCTCTACTGTACTTGGAAAATTGTCGTATACAAAACATATCAACAGAAATGGCACACTTGTGTACATAATGGTTTAATTACCAGCGTAACTCTCAGTTAAAAAGTGCGTTCGACCTACTGTGTAAAAATGTGTTTTGATGGCAAATGCTTAAAACTTGACATTTTTTCTTTTCTTCTGAGTCTTTATAAATGTTTTGACTGGGACTCAAGATAGCTCTGCTTTTCTCTTCACCCTCTTTGTTCAATACGATTTTTAAACATACATGACTTTCACCTTCGCATGAAAGCTGTTCCTGAAGTACACGTTCTTAGACAAGATTGAACTGCTCAGGTTTAGTCATTGCCAATGAAAGAACAAACTGGCCCCTCATTCACCATACGTACTTTGGTCAATTTACACTTACACAAGATAGTTTTGGTTGCCAGTAACCGGCCGAGTTTATTTTGTTTGTTAGCTTGTTAGAGCATCAGTTGTGTTTATTTTGTTTGTCAGTACGTCGTCTTCGTTCAGTTTCTTTTGTCAGCACAAAGGTTGTTCGCACCTGTCAGAAAAAAATCTGAGCCAATCAGGCTTCAAACATTTACCACAGGTAGCCCAGTCAAGATTAGTATGCCATCTCGCTTCGCGTGAACGCAGCAATAACCGGGGATTATATACACTGCGTTTTATTTAAAAGCTGATTAAACACAGCTTTCGGTTTAAAGTAGTCAGTAGCAGGCTTTGGTGCTGCTTTGAAACGACTTAATGTGGTGACTTAACTTATGATGTCGTGTGCTACCTTGAAATTTCAGTTTGTTATCTGATTTAGAAAATGAACACACAGGTGGTAACGTATGCACCCTGGTAAAGACTTTCGTGTTACGGTGCGTCGCAACACCGAATTTTGCACTTGCAGGCAGTGTAGCAAAACAAACTTCAGAAAATTCTACGAAGCCCGTAAAGGGCAATTGTTTTTTTAATTTTTTTAATTTTTTTCTTGCTTCTGGCAAAAAATGCCAGATACGTTCGTAAGTGGCAAAATGCCAGATACGTTCGTAAGTGGCAAAAAATTGCCAGATACGTTCGTAAGTAGCAAAAAATGCCAGATACGTTCGTAAGTGGCAAAAAATGCCAGATACGTTCGTAAGTGGCAAAAAATGCCAGATACGAAGGAAAGAAAAAAATTAAAAAAACGATGGCCCTTTACGGGCTCCGTAAAATTCAAATACCTAGACACACAAAAAGCAATTCACCAAGCCTACACCCAGGAACAAACGCTAAGCAACCAGACCCCAATGTTTGCTTACAACCAGGCTTTAAGAGAGGCTGCCAGTAAATATCAAAAATCTTTGGTCAGTCGGGATTTTTTCGATTTGCTCATATTTTGCCTGAATGACCCCTTTGGTGAACTATTTTTGAAAATCACATTAGAAAGTTCAACCGATTT
>JAOBRG010015018.1:0-13596 GCA_027574985.1 Umimayanthus nakama | reverse complement strand
GAACCACTATAGAAGTGACGCTCATAATTTAATTACAATAGCAATAATAGCAATTGCAAGAGCAAGAGCAAGAGCAAGAGCAATAGCAGTAGCAATAGCAATGGCAATGGCAATGGCAATAGCAATAGCAAAAGCAATAGCAATAGCAACAGCAATAGCAATAGCAATAGTAATAGTAATAGCAATGGCAATGGCAATAGCAATGGTAAATGGAGCCGAAACCAATTGTAGAACTGCACACGTTTTAGGTATCCTACTGATGAACAGTTACTGATTTGCGTTTTATTTCAGAAACATTATAGGAGTCTGTACAGTTTGAAATAGCAATAGCAGTAGCAACAACAATAAAAATAAAAATAGCAATAACATTAGCACAAACAATGACAATGACAATGACATTGCTAATATTAACCATTTTAAAAATAATATTAACCATTTTAAAAATAATATTAACCATTTTAAAAATAATTAGTATATCATCAACTGGTCCGAGCCTATCTTTTGCTAACATAACAGATTAGAGATTTGCAAGAAACCTTATCTAAACGAAATCCTTTCATTCCTCACCTGTTGCAGTTCCTATGCACCAATGATACTGTTTAACATCACTCTCGGGGTCGTAGAAACCCGCCCAAAGTGCCGACAGCATTCGTGTGTGAGACTGGTAATCAACATCCACTGGCCAAACGGGACCTCCATCTGAAACTTCTGTCTTGTTACCATCCATCACAATACCAACAACGGGTGGGGTCCAGTCCACCACAACCTGCTGTGACGTAACACTGACTTCTAATCCTAAATTATTCACGGCCTTGACAGTTACAAAGAACAAGAAGCCTTGAGTGAGTGTTATGTTGAAATCATCGAGATCAAGTGACTCCATTAGTTTGTCAACAAGGGTATAAGTCACAATGTCGTCTTTGAATGCTAGCGTTCCCACCGCGATACTGTAATGGGATATTCCGCTCTCAGGATCATACAAATGCCATGTTATTGTGGGAGCAGAGGCTGAAGTAATATAAAGAGTCTGCTTCCCTTTAGACGGGCCAATTAGCAATTTATTCTTCACTGGAGGAGTTCTATCAACAATAAATCCGTCAGACGTTGCAGAAATTGTTTCTCCTCGAGTGTTTTCCGCACGTACTGTAGTCGCGTACTTCACGCCGTGCTTCAAAGACAAATTATGGAACTTGTGAGTTGAAGTTTTCAGGTAGCTCGTTGGAGTGTAACGTGAGTCACATTTTACCTCTTGCACTGAAGTATTTTTTGGAACAGCTGCGTAGCACCAATCGTATCTAGTGATTCCATACACCGGATCCTTGAAACCTTCCCAGTGTGCCCACAAAGCCTTATCATCCAATTGGTAGTTGATGTCCTCCTTGTATGTCCGAGGACCATCACTAACAATTCCTGCTGAAAACTTTCCTAAGACGAGTGTCATCCCTTCAGAACACCCTGTCGCCTCCAATCCTGCACCGTTCCACACACGAATACACACGTAGTAGGTAACATTGGAGAGAATGGTTAAGTTCCTCAGAACAGTTCCACTGGCACTCTCCGATGCCAAGACTCTTGCATATTCACTTGTACGCATTCTAACTAACACTGGTTTGGATACTCCAACTGCCCAGCTAAAATCCCTGATTCCACTTTCCAGGTCTCTAAATCCGCTCCAAGCTACAACAATCGATACATTGCTTATATAATCCAAGTCCCGATTGTAAAGGTCTGGTAAAGCAAAATGTGAGTCAATAACACCGGTTATAGGAGGAGTATGATCAATAAGAAACCCTCGTGATGAAGCTGTAGAGATCAATCCGGCGTAATTCTCAGCAAAAAGACTAAGATAGTATGTTTTTCCAAGTTTTAAAGAACTCGTTGAGATGTTTAACATGGAAATTGACACTGAGATTCTTGTAAGTGGTGTGACATCTTGTACACCTGATGAAGTCCCCAGACCCCAGCTTTGTGATTTTAAACCGCTGTCGTTTTCTGTCACGTTCCACTTAAACATGATGTAGCCAGTTGTAGGGTCGTTAATGACCTTGATATTTTTTATTTCAGGCGGAGAGTTGTCAACAATTACCCCGTTTGTCCAATAAACGGCTTGGTGTCCCACTGCATCAGTTACCCTCACTCCAACAATGTATTTCTTTCCGTTCAGGTAATTAGGCGTCTGTTTACCACTGCCTGTTACAACAGCACTGGTGGAGTTGAGCAGGTTTCTTTTAGTTGTGTAGAATGGTATTAAAATTTCACTGCTTAATTTGTCTTTGACACTAAACTCGTACCTAGTGATCATGGACTCGTTATCTTTGCAATTCCACGACACAATTAACCTGTCAGTTTCGGCAACGAATCTTAAATTATTTTCCTTTGAGCCAGTTCCATCCCAAACTGCTTGACAATAAGGAGGAATTGTGTCCACTGTGAATCCATCTGAAGTTATTGAAGATGAAAGACCCAGGTAATTTTGAGCGGAGATATGGATGTAGTATTTCAATCCATTCGAAAGCGAGCTCTCGGATTTGATTGTATATCTTCTGACATCGGGACTAACATTAAAAGGTCCAGCAACAAGATCTTTTTGTAAGCTGTGCCCCTTTAGAAGACTGATTTCGTAACTTTTAATAGGACTTTCTGGGTCAACAAATCTCCAAGTAACTGGCGTTTCAGTGTCAGACTTCTGAAAACGTTTGTGTTTAATGAAAAGGACAACCGGAGGTGTAACATCAATGATAACTCCATCAGAAGCTGTAGTCGTTTTCAGACCAGCATTGTTCACGCACGTAACTGTGGCAAAGTAACGGACTCCATTCTCCGGGCTTAGATGAAAGGTGAATGAAGTCGTATTTTCTGAGACACGAGTAAAACCCATCACATCTGATTCACCAGGTTCCGTGCCAAAGGCAATTTTAACCTCTCTTACTGAGCTTTCGGGATCTTTGCAAACCCAATATGCTGATAACGAGCCACCCGAAATCGCTTGTGAGTCTAACACAGGATCTGTACCATCATGCACTGGGGTTGTGAAAATTGGTGGAGTTCCATCAACCATCACACCGGTAGACGTCACCTTAGCACTTGGTATACCCAGTACGTTGTACGCTATTACTGTCGCGTAATAGATCTGCCCGTTTGTCAGTTCTTTGACTGTCAGCCTCGAACTCGGGTGTGATGTTGTTAGACCAACTTTAATGAACTTTTGAATGTCATCATTTCCAGGTTTTGTTCCGAAACCTAGTTTATAATATATGATGCGTGTTTCCTCTTCTGTAAAATTTCTCCAGTTTGCAATGAGCCTTGTTGTTTGCGATTGGAAGTTAACATCCGGGCTTGCCTTCCCATCCATGATGTAGCCTGGTTGAGGAGGAGTGGTATCGATTGTAACTCCGTTTGACCAGAAATAGGCTGAATTGTTAGCTACGTCCACCATTTTTATACATGCGTAGTAGGTGTGGCCAGTTTGGAGCACTAGTTCGTCAATGGTATAGCTGTTTGTAGGTACTGTGAGCTTTTGACGAGAAGCGACCTCACAGTTGGGCGACAAACGCTTTTCAGTGAGCCCAATATACACATCAGCTATCGCAGTGTTGTCGGTGAACCCATACCAGTGAACTCGATACATGCTAGTTATTGTTTGATAGTTGGTGTCTCCGTATTGCCACCCATCTAGGGCTATCCCTCCTTTTGGCGGCTCGGTATCACACAAGATTGGCGTTGACGAGTTAACAGTAGTTTGCCCCGCACTGTTTATAGCCACGAAAGTGACGTAATACAAGAAGCCACTGACAGCTTTCACAGCGTCACTGCTTGTCCAGTTTACTTTCAAGGAAGACACAGGCTGTTGAAATTTGAAGTGTTTGAAGTTTAAAGCGTCATCCCCACCTTTGTACGTCCCAACTCCGACTTTGTACCCCGATATCCTTGAACCGTCGTCTTCAGCTTCAAAATAACCTGTGAACTGAACGTGGCGTTCGTTTATGTAGTTAGGGGGAATTGTATCTTCGTAACCGTACTGCACATGCGTGACCATAGGTGGTGAGGTGTCAATTGTAAGCGTTTCGCTGAATGCTTGAGCAGTAACGCCAGCTTTGTCCTTCGCTTCAACAACTATTGAGTACAACCCATCAGGCATGTTTACTCGCCTTCCGAATCTGCGAACACGCCCAGCTGTTGTTATTGGCCGTAGCAAAGATGTCGATTGTAATGATAAAACTGATAACCCGAAACTCTGAATTCCGGAACCCTTGTCGAAGAACTGATCATCTGTGCATGTACTATAGTCTTTTGGTTGAGCCTGATACTCCGAAGCTTGCTTGTTCTCGTAGAGGCGTTCTTCATCCACCTTACACCATCCCCATCGAGCCCATATTGCCCAGTTAAGGACTTGGTACAGCACTGTCGGGCCCATAAAACCGTTAATAATTTGGCCAATGTGGGGAGGTTGAAAGTCAACGAGCATTCCGTCACTGCTAGCATTGGAACACAGCCCAACACTGTTGCAGCCTACGATATTAACATAATACACTCTTCCACTCTCAAGCATTATTCCAGTCAGGGTTACTCTTGTCTCCAGGCCCACACTTTCTCTAGTGTACGCATCATCAAGTCCTGCTATAGTCCCCAGTCCAACGCGATACTCGGTGACCGTGCTTTCTCCATCAGTAAACGCTCCTTCCCAATGGGCTTGGTACTGAAACTGTTGGTTCGAGTACTCCATGTCATAACTCTTGAGACCGTCTTTAATACGTCGAGGTGCCGCAGACGGGGGACTTGGATCAATGAGGATTCCATCTGATGTGGTTGTACGTCTCATGTTTAGTTTATTTACTGCTTTGACAGTCAGGTGATACCACTGTTTCGGCTGAATAACCCCTTCGGGGAAGGTCAATGCGACAAACAGTGAACCATCGGGATACCTGGTGAGGGTTGAAATGTCTGTAACATTTGTGAAGGGCATAATATCAGTTCCATATGGGTTTCTTCCAACAGCAACTTCTTGAAAGGCAATTCCAGACTCGTCATCTTCACAAAGCCACTTTGCCTGTACAAAAGACAGATCTCTTACGAAATCTACATCCTCAGTTTCTAAGCTGTTCCGCACATCAATAACAGGTTTACATATCGGAGGTGTGATGTCTGATTTAAAACCATCCGATTTTTGAATCGATTGTAGCCCTGCACCGTTTGTAGCACGTACAGCTACTTGGTAAGGTAATCCTATGTTAAGAGCCAGTTGTTGTCTGAGAAGCAGTCTTTGGTTTAGCGGGATTTTCAGGTAAGGACTTATGATTTGTCCAGTATCCTTCTCAATAATTGCCCACTCATACTGGACAATTGGACTCTCATTATCTAGAAAGTTTGTAAATGTTGCACGAACTCGACGAACTGAAGGGAGAAAATCAACATCAACTTTACCCTTGCCATCTTGAACATGTCCAAGAATTGGTGGGGTTGTATCAACCACAACTCCATCACTGCACATCACTGTCTGTAGACCGACATGATTTGTTGCAACAACTCGAGTATAGTACTTCTTTCCATGCTGAAGAGTTAGCCCCGTAGCAACCGCTGATGTAGTGTCCCCTAACTCACTCAGCGGGATGACATCTGCTTCGCTGGCATCCGGAGTGCAGGTTCTTCGTGATGATACACCCCATTGAATTTGGAGAATCTTTTGGTGCTCAGTTTTAATTTCAAAATTAACAGCCAGAAAGAAGCTATCGGACTGGTAATCAGTATCAATACCTTGTTCTTTTCCATCGTATACATACGAAACAGTTGGGCCTCGAATGGTTGCGTATAAGACACCACAAGTGGCAACAGGACTTTTGAGACCTTCGTCGTTTACTGCCCAGACGCTGGGATAGACAGCTGTACCGTGACTGATCGACAGAGGATTGATTTGCTTACTTAAACCATCGCCAACTTTAGAATGGTAGAGCTCTCTGGAGCCCTGGACTCTTCCGAATGCGACTTCATAGTGACCTATCGACTTGTCCTCTTTGAATCCTTCCCACGTGACAACATACGTCTGTGGTCCCGATTGACTCGCGTGACATTGACCAGCGGTGGGTGGCGTGACGTCACAGTCCTTCTGACAGGTTGTGAACAGAGTTCTCTCAATCTCCTGCATGGCCCATGTCCATTCTTTGAATGTTTTTCTCTTGCACCAAGTTATCTTCACTTTGCAGCCTAGAACCTTGCACTTGATCTTTATACACGTCCGCAAACGGTACCACAGATATACACGTATCGTGAGCGGGCGCATGCGTAGTTTCAGCTCAAGACAGGCACTGAGTGGCCAGTGATCAATTTTTGCAGTCAGGGTAGGGATGAGATAGGTCTCCAAAATTTTGGCTTCTATTGTCACACCTGCCTCTACTATAATAAGAGGAACACTAGCCCCTGCGTAAACAGATACCCAGGCCCCTGGAATAATGCCAGCCTTGACCTGTTTGTCTTTGAGACACATATGCGCATAGTAGTTGACTCTCAGGTGGCCATCAGCCCCTGCGAAAAGCTTTACTGGAATCCCAAACACATATATAGTTGTTTGGACTTCGAAGAACTTGTATGCTTTAGGTTTCATAAGTTGACCTTCTTTAATGGAAGTACACTTTGATTGTTCTGTATTGCCATCAGAGTCTCTCCGTACCCTTCTTCGCCTGTGTTCTTCTTCCAATGCTCTTGTATACACATCTTCGTGTAAAATTTCAAGGGCGGATCTCCGCTTGCGTAGGGCCCCACATCTTTGTTTTCCAACCGGAATCAATCTTATAGGCTTAATTATCCAGTCACCAAGCACTCTCAGTTTAAGACAGTTTTCATGCACAGAAAAGTTTGTCTGCAGTATTGGTAGCTTAAGCTTGAAAAAGCGATCTTCAAAATCGCCAAGAGTTGTCTTGTATTTCTCCTTCTCTGATATTGTTCCACTGGAGAACACAATAAGAACATGTTCATCTTCAAAAGATTGAACTGACTCTAATCCAGAAGGAGTTCTAACGGATCTTTGAATCGTTTTCTCTCCAATTTCTACCCTTTTAGCCGTGGTCAAATTGTGGAACTCTAGTCTGCACTGGTAACCAGATGACAAAGCACAGCGTGAGACGCATGCGTACTTAAAGCCAAACTGCCTGATCAAGGTCATGCCTCTGACGTCTTTTCCGAGGGTGAAGACTCGTTCGTATTCTGCCTCACCGCCGATGAAATCACCATTTGAAGCCATTCGAAAACTGTAAGCTTTTCCTTCGCTACCATCGATTACCCACAAACTGTTCGTCAATAAGTCGTAGGAAAGAGATGTTACTTTGGCCTTTATGCTTACTACGCTTTTTGTGGTAATATTCGATGGTTTTGTTTGCTCCAAAGAATTTAGGACATCAGTTTTTAGATACCCGTACAGTTTACCTTCCTCGGTGTTTCCTGTCCAAATGAATGTTTCTACAACGGCCACGCCACCAAGTTTAGCTGTCAGTGGAGAGTCATCCTCTGATAACTCAATTATCTTGGCCACAGCTCCATCGGTCATGTTCATGATTACAAAGAGTGAGGGCTTGTCTTTGTTTGTAGAAACACCGTGCAAAGACAGAACAATCAGAGATTCTGACAACTGCGAGATTCCCTTTGCCTTGTAGTTGTCAAACAAACCTGGAACGACCCATCGTCCAGTGTCTGTAAGAGATGCTAAATCGTCCAAGTGAGCGTACTTGAAGGTAAAAATGTACTTGAGATAAATCTTAGACGAGCGACGGAGAACCCTGACGCAAACATCCGCGGAGCAGTATGGGTAGTCGTTAAGATCGATTTGCTGATCCTTTGGTTCTAGTTCTCGCTGACGGATTTGGATCTTGTCAAGGAACTTAGTAACCTTCTCCATGAAAAGTTTGACTTTCTCTGTGATCTT
Source organism: Umimayanthus nakama (assembly GCA_027574985.1). Taxonomy (NCBI): domain Eukaryota; kingdom Metazoa; phylum Cnidaria; class Anthozoa; order Zoantharia; family Parazoanthidae; genus Umimayanthus; species Umimayanthus nakama. The sequence continues at coordinate 5,687 of JAOBRG010015018.1, read as the reverse complement.
TTGGATGGCTTTGACAAACTTGTGCAAGTCAGGACTTATTTTCTTGGATATGTTCGCTGCTCCATTTAGGAAGTTTATGACTGGTGTTGTCAAGGGGTCTATGTTCTTTTTCAACAAATCAGCATATTTTGTTGCTCCTATGACAACTTCTTGTACAGCGTAAACAGAAGGGATGATGTCTTTAGTGTCTTTGAAGATTGTAATGGCCTGTTTAACTTGACCGCGCACTTCATTGAAAATTTTCTCGTGCTTAGCAAAAACGTTATCGTAGGCGCTCTTCAGGGCTTTATGATTTGTGTTGACTAGTGTTTGGATCTTTTCAATAAGCTTTTTAACTTTGTTGATTTTGTCCATAACACGTGTCTTAGTTTCCTCAAATCCTCGTTTTTTACGTTTTCTTCCTTTGAGCTTATCGCCAACTTCTTTTCCATTCAACCTTTCAACTAGAGATTCAATCTTCTTTACGTCATCTTTTAGTGAAAATGCTTTCACTTTAGATATCAAATTTTTGACTCTCTCGGCTAATACTGTATAATTTTCGTATATGGGGACACAAGTGTCTTTCATTTGTGAGAACTCTTGCGATTTCTGTATGTTGGTAGTCAGTTCCTTCATGGCCTTACCTACATTCTTCGCTTGATCGGTAAACTCTTTTTGCACACAGGGTCCTCCTTTGACGCAGTCAGGAAACACGTGTGTCACAAAGTATCCTACCATCCTGGGAATCATCCTAATCAGCACCCACAGTTCTTTAAAAAAGTTCTTAAGTCGTTTCCATGCAACTCGTCCAACGAATTTCCAGGCGTTGCTCCAGCAAGGTCCAACACCACGAAGCACGACCTCAATGTCATGACAAGTCGGTGCGTTCGCCAACGATTCCAAAATGGGGGGAAAATTGCTTGTAATCGGCTTCAAGTTAGTATAAAAATCTATCATTTCATGGCCAATTATAGCCATTTTTCTAAAATCCTCTTTTATTTTGTAGAATGGCTCTTTTAGAAAATTGAGTCTGCGAATTCCCTTCTTTATCAGTTTTATTGCCTGGTCCGTTAAAAACTTGTTCACTAAGTCTGCAAGATTAATATTACGGAACTCTTGGAGTTTTTCTTGGGCTTTTTCTCTAAACTTCGAGCACATAGTGTGTATTTTCACTTCCCAGTCGTTGACAAACTTCTTTCGGAAGTCTCGAAGTTTATCTTTTAGCGCAGGCGCACCACCAGCGAACTGTGCTACAATGTCTGCAATTTTTCGCGCCTTGTCGGCATGTTCAGGAACTCTTTTCAACTCATTAGTACCGTTTTTAATGAGCGCGAGAATTTTCTTGAGACCTTCTGTAAACTCATTGTCTTTCTTGACTTGGGTAAGTACCTTAGAAATGGTATCCGCAACTGCGGAGACATCTCCCACACGATCATCTAAATTGTCTACGTACCATTTTTCTGCATCTGTGATAACCTTTTTGAAACCGTTTGTAAACTTTACAATTCTCCGGGAAACGGGACCAATAAAGGTGGCAAGTTCATCAATTGCTCTGTTAGCCCACTGTTCGACATCATCAATTATCTTTGTAGTAAAATTAGCGCCTTTCCTGCATAGAGCAACAGCTTTTTCCGAAGTTCCATTTGCGAAATCCAGGATCTTGTCTGTAAACTTTGTCACACCTTGTAATTTGTTGGTAAGCGGAGTTAGTGATTTTGACACAAATTCGCGTACCTTTACTGTGAAATTATACTCTAGCTCCTCTACAAATTCCTCAATGAGTGTTGTGAAGTTTCCTGCCTCTGTAGTGGCGTTAAAGAGGTTCTCATCTATTTCCCTCAGAAAGACAATTGTGACATTTTCTATTCTCGTGAGGAATTTGTTTACAAAGGGTGCAGATTTAATAGGCAGCGCTATGACCCAGCGGCAGAAGTGCTTGAATATCCAGTGGTATCTTTGATGGTTGTTACCAATTTCGCCGAAGAATTCGGCAATATCAGTAAAGTTGAGCATATTAGACGACTGTTGCTGTAGAAGGGACTCTACATTACGTAAAAACACGTAGAAGTTTCTAATTTTTGGAGGCCAGTCCTGTTCTCCCCTCTTAATTCGATCATTTTTCAAGAGTTCTGGAAACAAAACTTTCAGATCGTTTTTGCCGCCCGGACCAATTTTGTTGAAGAATGCATTCAAGTCAAAGTTTGGCTCGTTAAACTGGCTGAAGAAATTTCCTACGCTTTTCAACTTGTTGACAAAATCGATAAACGTTGCTGAATTGAGGTCCACTTTCAAATCAAGACGTTTTTTCCAATTAAACGAGATGCCAAACGGCAACAGTTTGTTACCACCTTCATCATCCCGTGGGAATTTTTCTTCCAGCTCTCTTACTCTCGGCTTTGGGAACTTCAGACTACCAAGCCTTTTAAACCCTTGCATAAGTTCAGAGAACATACGTCCAAATTTAACAGTGTCAGTTAGAGTTTTTAGGAAAGCATTCAAATTTCGAACAAGATTCAAAGCTTGGCGAAAGTTCATCTGCTGCGAAAACTCTTGCGGTTTCTTCTGTCCAATTGATTTAAAGTAGTTATCAATTTCCTTGTCTTGAGAGCCGAGATCTACCTTTGTCAGTCTCTTAGTCAAATCCGGCATTCTAAACTTGTTGGAAAGACCACGTGGAAGTCGTGAGATAACCTTGTCAACTGTCTTCTTTAGTTTGTCAAAGAAGTTAAGTGCCCTATCTAAGATTTTTCCTACGACACTCTCTGATCCTATAACACTTTGAATTGTTTTTGCTTGGTCAATAATATTTCGCCAAGATTTGACCTTACCAATTACTTTCTTTGCAAACTGAATTACTTTGCTGATAAGATTTCCAGACTTAACAGGTTTGAATAGGTTTTTGATAAACTCGACAACTTTGTTGACGAACTTTGTAAAGCCACTGGTCTTAAGTGGAAAAAGTTTTCCAACTTTTTGTCGAGCTTTGTTAATGAAGTTTATGAATACGTCAAGCAGACTTCCAGCGTTGTTCAAAAGCTTATCCACAAAGTTTGTAACAACTTTTATAATGTCGTTTGGAATGTCATTTTTAAAACTTGCTGCTACTTTGAAGGCGGCTTTACCGTCAACAATTTCGTATCCCCACTTCAGGAGATGAGCGCGAAGCAAAGCCAAGTTGTCGACGTTAATCTCGAAACTACCACCGAAAAGTCCCAGACGAAGCCTAATTTGATTGACAAATCTGACGAGTGCTTCGGCACCTGCCCATTTGCCCCCAAACACTTTCTTCCACTGTTTCTTTGGACCTAGAGAATAATCCCAGGGTTTCAGAGCAGCAATAAAGGCACGTTTTTTTCGGATGAGATATTTGCGCCTTCTTCGCAAATGTTGGGCTTTAGGATTCTTCCCATGATTCTCTAGGAACTCATTTATAACGGAATCTAACTCATCCCCAGTCTCCGCAGACCACATGGCATGTTCGAGGGCTTTCACAACTGGCTCTGTCAGACCTTGGTGTCTTTCCATGAACACTTTAACGGCTTCAGACTTGACGTGGTTCTCTTCATCATTATATATTGCATCGAGTAAATATTTATTAGTTTGATGCTCGGGAAGTTTTCTCATGGCGTTAATGACCGCTGACCGAATGTCAGAGCTATCGTGGTCTCGGTGTTTGAGAATGACAGCCAAGCCCTGGATATGGCCAAGGTTGCCAAGGCCCCAAATATGGTCTCGGAGGTAGGACTCGTGCTCTTGCGTGCCATGGCGGTGCAGAACTGATTTGTTTGTGTAGCTGTCATGAATGAGATGAAACACGACGTCTCCAAGGGAACTATTGAAACCCTGAAGTTGAGTTCGCTTCGTAACACTTGCAAGAATCCACATGGCCATCGTTGAGGCGTCTCTATATTTTGATTCTCGTTTCACATAGTCAACCAGTTGGCGAAAAATGCAGTCATGCAGTGGAGCCTTTGCAAGAAAGAAGACTGCTTCTAACACAACCTGCCGTTCTTCATCGGTAAGTGGTCTAGAAGTGTCGTAGTGCAGTGCACGGGCGAGAACTTGCTGTGCTGCCAGGCCTCCGTGAGCACTCATTGCGTTAACTAAGGCCATCCAAGAGGTAGTGTTTTGATGGGAGCGCTCTTCTATTAGGTTTTGAATCTGGGAAAACACTGTTTTGTCATTGTTTACTAGATAATGAAGCTCGTTCACACATTCGGCAAGTTCGTCTTCTGCAATCGATACATCGGAGTAACATCGGATTAACTCGTAAAGACTTCGGCGTGTTTTGTCTTCACCACCAATTGACTTCCATTTGATTTGGTCTTGGTTTGTAAAGATCAGGCGATCCCGTTTCAGCGATTTCTTGATTCTATTTCCCTCCAGATGATGATTTTCAGTCGATCGCGCAGCTCTGTAGTTTTTAAGCTTAGAGCAAGATTTCAGATTCAGATGACTGTAACCGCGCGCAGAGATATCAATATCTTGGTTGTTAGCATGAAACCCTTTAAAATTCTCACTTCTTGGGTGCCCTTTCGGATTCTGAAAAAATGCATTGTTTGTGCGCTGTATTTTATGAACTTTCCCATTTAAGACATTGACATGCACTGTGTAGCTTGACTTGACTTTATGGGCGTGTTCTCCTTGTACCGGGGCTTCCCCTGGGAATTCTGTGTAGTCATAATTGTTCCATGTCCTCCGAAGAAGTAGGTGGGTTTGGTTGTTTTCCAGTAGAACGTAGTTTGCTCTGTATGTACCGGAATCGTCCTCCTCATGAACTTTAAATTCGGATGATGTCAAGTCCCTAAGGTTCATTTGGAAGGCTCCAATTATCCCTTTGTTTGCGTTTGAATGAATGCAAGAATGATGAGATTAATAGTTATAAAGGTTGCAAATTTCGAATCTAATCAAGCATAAATTATTATCAAAAACCCTACTGTTATGTCTAGTCCCTCGGTTACCCTTTACAAAATCTTACTTGTTGTTATGTTTCTTAATATTTAACCCTACATGCCTTAAACATACAAAAGTTACTAACACTCTTGAGGGGAATTAATCGGATCTCCCCTTCTACTTTCGCCACAATTCACCTGATGGACATGATATTTGTTATATATAATTAGCTTTATTCGAACTTTCATTTAAACATAACCACTTAGGCCCGGTTGTTCAAAGCCTGATAAGGTTTTACTATGATTTAATCCATGAGTACTAATCGGGCTTTGAACAACCGGGCCTTGGTATTCAACTGCTTTTCCATGGTAACCATAGTTACATAAATAACGTAACAATGGGTCGCCAGATAATATTCAAATTTGAATTATAGTACTTCACAGTGAAAGAGTATTTTGCGATTGAAATCTACAAAACAGTTCGAATTAATTGTAAACTTTGTAAATTTTTAGAGGAAAGTGTATATTCGTAGTCAACACATAAATTGCGTGACTTATTTTGATGCCGCATCGATCAGTTATGACGTCACTTATTTAGTGTCAAAAGATGTGTTATTGAACAGAAAACAATGAGGTTCTATCACCCCCCACGTGATACTGACGTCATTCCCTTCAGTGATTGGTTAAAACTGTTTTGGAGGGCAAAACAAATATAAACAAACTCAAAATGGAGGTTGAACAGTTGAGGAATAGTGATGAAGACGGTGAGTTGGTCGAGATAAAGGATTGTCAGAAGAAATCAAAAGTAACCACCGC
>JAOBRG010014907.1:9833-23571 GCA_027574985.1 Umimayanthus nakama | reverse complement strand
CATTGCAGCTGCGGCCCAGATATTTGGAGGCAGTAATTTCTTTTTGATGGTCATAATATTCTATTTATTTGGTCTTTCAATCATATCTTTCTCTTTCATGGTATCGCCATTGTTTAAGAACTCGAAGGTTGCAGGGACTGTAACGTCGCTCCTGAATATTGTCTTTGGCCTTTTCATTTTACCGATAAACAGTCTTGGCGCGCCCAACGCAGTGAAATGGGCCCTCTCGCTGCTATCACCAACGGCGTTTAGCATTTGTATTACCTCGGTGAGTAGCTGTCAAAATTTAAATGGCATGAACCCTTTTTTAACAATATTTTCAAAGTTAAATATAAAATTTCTTGACATGCCTTTTAAAAAAAATAGAACCAGATGATTTTTGCTAAGGGACAGTGTTATTGATCTACGAAAAATTCTACCTTAAAATGTTCTGGAAGTGTGTTTTCTCCGTTTTGCAGAATAAAAAACGTGGAGATAGTTTTTTTTGGGATCTGAATGTGAAACGTAGTCTGGCATTTTAATTAAGTAGATGGTCTTTCTGTATGTAAAGTTTCTGTAAACAAAGATATATAGTTAATATAGAGTTATGCTTATCCTCGAGTTTGGTCACGCATGGGCGTGTGCATGCGCGTCAGGTTTCAGTTTTTACAATTTAGTTTTTATGAAGCGCCAAACGACCGCTTAACGAAATCCATCGAAGCTCTTGCCGTGTACCGTATTTAAGTTGTTCTTGATATAGAGTAACATTATAGCCACCTTACTGGTCTACTTTCAGTTTTATCACTTTCTATTGCTTGGTACACCATTATGGCAGCTCTATTTTTTATCTTTACAGTTCTATAATGTGGCAACATTTAAACCTCAGTCAGGTTGTTAAAATGGTCGCAGATATAAATAGCGTGTGATAGACCCTTCCTTGCTTGCACGTTTTCTATAAACTTTGCCAGACAGGTGAACCAAGTCTATTATGACAAGAATCACATAAAGACTCCACTTTGCCGTCGTTTGAGTTTTTAGAAAGCAAATGTTTGAATGTATTTACTGTTTGGCAAAAACGCTTCATTTGCGCCAGTGGAGCAAACACATATGTAAACTATACTCCCTTTTGCAGGCCGTGGAAATTGGTCCAGGGTTGCAGTTTGACAACGTAGCCACAAAAGGATCATTTCCTGCTATAAATGGGATTCTAATGTTAATTGTAGACAGCATTCTTTACCTACTTATTGCGCTCTACCTTGACGCTGTAATTCCCGGTGAGTTTGGCAACCGTCGAGAAGCACTATTTTTCCTGAAGTCATCTTTCTGGAAAACTGTTTTTCGAAAGAAAAACAAAGTCGTTGAGAGGCAGTTGTCAGCCAGAGAACAGAATTCATCGGAAGACGTTGAGCCAATGCCAGCCGAACTCCTGGGTAAAGAAGCAATAAGGTTTGTCTTAGCTGCTTCCGACACTGACCAGTGTTATTGTGTTGAATGTCGCCATTCTTTCATTTATTTTCATGCACATATTTTTTTTTCATTTTTGTTAAAATTCTAAGCAGAATAAAGATTGCTTTTCCATCTTTAAAGCGAGCTCAAATTGTAAATGCTTTGGTTGCTAAGGGTTTTAATGCCTTTATCCTCCACTTCAGCTACCTTTTTTTCTGCTGTCTAAATCTGTTGCGGGAAACAAAAACTGTTGTTTAACTGTTGAACTAAACAAGTTCCAATCTATTTTTTAAATTTCCGTTGTAGCATTCACAAAGTCAGGAAAGTATTTCACGGAAAGGAGAAAGTTGTTGCTGTTGATGGTAGGGATGCAGCAATCTGGTGTTGTTCTTTGATTCCCATTAACACTAAATAAGAAGTATGTAGTTTGTTGTGCACTTGTAATTCTTGGAATAGTGATTGAACTTTTAAATTTAACGATTTTTGGAACCAAGTTGTTGTTTTGTGAAACTAATGCCATTTTCAAGGATAAAATTTTTGAGTCGTTTGATTTGGAAAACTTTCCAAACAAGCACATTCTTTTCATATGTTTAAATATTTGTTTATGAATTATGGAATATTTTACAAAGAAAGAATTACCTCTTACGAAACATGTTGACGAATCTTGAACTGTGAACCTACTTTGTACTGAATGTTATTCAGTTTCTAAGTTTAGCAATTCAAGGTTGCACTATTTCATAAATGCCTTTTCATATCCTCAGGAGTGAGTCTTGACATCTACGAAGGCCATGTAACCGCCCTTCTTGGCCACAATGGGGCTGGCAAGACGACACTGATTGCAACGTTGACCGGGATGACTCCACCCACAAGTGGAACGGTCCTCATCAATGGTATGGATGTGTCCGATCCCGATGACTTGGTCAGAATACGAAAGACGATTGGTAAGCGTGTGTATTACATTTATAACGAATAAATATAAGCATCATATCTAAGTTTTTCGTGGTAAAGGGATTTGTAAAAAGTTCCAGGGAACCAACCATAGTTTGTTATGTGTGTTTAACCTATGAAACCAACATGGGATATCCAAAGTCACTTTTGATTTTTTATGTGTTTACACAACTTACCAATAAAAAGTAGACTGCAATTTCAAAAACGCGATTTTGACTTCCATTTCTGCGGTGTTTTTTTTGTAGTTTTTTTCGTCCAAGCTTCATATTTTCAGTTTAAAAGGATGTCTTACACAATTTGACAAGAGACCTTCTATGTTATGTTTGTTTCTAAGAAGACAGACGAAGAATTTTCTAGAGCTCTAGGGTAGACAGACTAAACGGATTCTTTGCTTTATCAAAATAGGAGTATGTCCACAACAGGACGTTTTGTTCGATTTCCTCACTGTGACGGAACACATTGAGTTTTACGCTGGGCTCAAGGAAGTGGACAAGGGAAATTTCGAAGACGAGGTAGGAATATAAACACCTTTACTTGGCCTCCTTTACTGTCACTGTAAGCGCAGGGAAAGAACCCTAAGTTTCTGATCGCTTGTGTCATGTTGCGTTTCGTGCGTGTTCAATTCAAGCATTTAAGTCTAAAACTGCTGATCTCGGGTAGTTTCAGATTCACTGGCCAGACTTAAAACTAAATACTACAAATTAGTTTTCAGATTTATCCATACTAAGATGAGGAAACATAAAGTTAAACTAAGACTTGCACAGTCTTTCTTTCACTGGGTACTTTGGGGTTGTTTGCTTCAAAAACGTTTCCATAATTTTCGTTATCAACTCAAACTAAACAACACAAGGTAAATAAAGTTCGTGTTAGTGATTTGATTATCATAAATTGTGAATTATGATGTGTATGGAGAATTGTGCTCGGTGATTTGAGTAAACACACTATCGGCTTTTACAAGCTAAAATCTACCAGCGTCCAAAATACTATGACTTCAATGTTCAGGGCCTGTATGTACAATGAGTGAACCCACAAACTATTCATCCACCCACCCACCAATCAACCAATCCGTCAGTTTGTCTGTCTGACAGCTGTCTATCTATCCAGAGCGCTACGTATCAAAAAATTGCCCTTCTCATAGTTTAAGAACATTTATTTGCCTTGGTTTTGCTACCGTTGGTCTTGTAAAAAAATATTTGTTTGCTTGCGTGTTTGTTAGCTTTTTACAATATTTTTGCGTTTTAGGTAAACAAAATAGTAAAGGAGGTGGGTTTGGATGACCACAAGGACACTCTGGCAAAGAACCTAAGTGGGGGACAGAAGAGGAAGCTGTGTGTTGGGATGGCCTTAGTTGGGGACCCCAAGGTAACTGATGAAGCTACATCCTTTTACAAAAGGAACGAAAGTCTTATTGCTACACAAGTGAACTCATAGGCAGTGTTAGTTACGGCTTTCAGCTTGAACAAACATTTCGATGTTCCTTTTTAAGCTAGTGTTTCTTTTTCCGTTTTGTTCATTGGAAGATATACACCTATTTCATGAAAGGTTGACCAAAAAGAAACATAAATAATGAAAGATGTGACCCCGTAGAATGATGGGTAATAGCTTGTTATCCTGTGTAAGTTGGTCCCAGTTTTTGTATCACCGAAACAGAAATCTGCTGAAGCTGCAATGATACGCAAATGGGGTCCGTTGGCAAATGACTCGCACATTTCTAAGCTATTACCCAACATCCCTTGGCGTCATATCTTTGATGATTTATATTTCTTTATGGTGAACCTTTCTTGAAATAGGTATATTCATTGCTATGATGTAACATACTGTGGTCCCAGCATCATTTGCGCATCCTTTCGTTCCACACATTTGAAAAATTTCACTAGATAAAAACTGTCATCGAGATCCAACGCGAGCTGGCAAAGACATTGATAATTTTAAGACATGATTAATTTGATTTTTATTATTGTGTAGAATCCCGAAAGTAATGACCCTCAACCTTTAGCAGCCCTTGGATGACGTTACTTTCGGGGAGTCATTTTTTTCGGATAACAAATTTTGTTTGCTAAAGTTTTGTTTGAGAAAGCTATGGTTTCTTTATTGTGTTAATAAAAACGTTAATGCTTGCTATTTTGCATTGGAATCAACTGGCAATCACTAATTGTTGATAAAAGAGTATTTTAGATCGTTTTCGGTTACATTAAAGCGGGGTTTGTTACTTTCGGGTTTTCGTTAACAGCCTCTCTTACGTTTGGAGGTTGTTACTATCTACATTGAGGCGTTTTTATTTGGTGATTGATTTGAAAAACAAGAAGAAGAACAGTAGGAAAAAGATGTTTGACATTCAAACAGGGCCTTTAATGTAACAAAATGCGCACATACTTTTATTCGTTTAGGGGATTTTTAAGATATGTGTAGAATGAGCATGAACCAAAGCCTTTTTTTGTCATAAGGGAGAGTTTTGATGTTCTTTTTATTATGTATTACTGTGGGCAAAATCTAGTTATCGAAAACATACAGCTACAAATCTATAGCTAAACAGAATCTAAACAGCAAATTAGTTTGCCTGGTAGAAGTGATAAGAGACGTCCGGTTTGCTTAGAGTAGGTGGATGCGTTTTTGATAACTAAAAGAGATTTCTTCCGAAAAAACTCTCTTGTACACAACACACACACACACACACACACACACACACTCACTCACTCACTCACTCACTCACTCAGGTGGTGTTCCTTGACGAGCCCACCAGTGGCATGGATCCGTACTCACGGCGACAGATGTGGACCCTCCTGCGGGATCGCTCCAAAGACCGGGTGATGCTGTTAACCACTCACTTCATGGACGAGGCAGATATTCTGGCAGGTCTGCAGACTAGCAAACTATCAAGACTGTTTCTTTCATTATTTGTCCTGCAATCTTAATCATCTTTTCTGCGTTTTTTTTTTCTTTTTTCTTCTGTTATCTGTTTCTGTCCCTTGTTCTGTCATGTTTTCCGTCTCTCCTTCCATATAGTAAGTACTACACTGATCCATCCACAGTGTCGCTTGTAACATTTTGGCTCGCAGACTAGTGAAAAACCAGAATAATTAGCAAAAAAGCAAGGGTAAAAAACAAAAAATCTTTTTATCCGTTTCTTTTATTTGTCCATTGTGGACATTTTTGTTGTTGAACGAAAATTTCAGGTTGCTTACTTTAGATTTTGAGGTGCCATCTTGCAAACTTGCCGGCGTTTCTCTCTTGTTACAACTGACGCATGCGCAGTCATTGGGCCGACTTGTGTACCCCGAAGCCAACAATTCACCGCGTCAGCGGGTTTAATTAGACATGCGCAAAAGATTAGAGCTCTGGAGTTTGAGAATGGTTTTCCATCACTCCGCCTGACCATCACCATTCGGTCCATTAGAGTGTTCATTCATCTTAGTACCTCCGATCGGCACTCCATCAACCAGTCGTACAAGTAAAACCTGTTCATTTGGTTTTGAGTCAGCAAACAGAGTAAACCTGCTGATAAAATTTAAAATACATTAATGTCGTTGGCTATTTTTTTTCAAACTATCAGCTATAAAGCCTACATATCAGTGGTAACACATTTCATTCTTTTCGTTTAGAAAGATTCTTTGCAAAATCAACCGTGTTACCTGGTTTGGCAAGAGCCTGACATTAAACTGAATATACCAAACATGTTTCAGTTAGGAACTCTGAAAAGTTTCGTAGTTTTGATTTCTTGAACTTAGCCCCAACTATTTTGATTTCTGCAAGCTATAAGCGTAATTTGATCTCTTACTTGTTTAAAATGTCTTTGAAGTGTTTTTAAAAACAGTTAAAGGCAAAACCCTGAAAGCTGCTATTGTACCTTAACGTTGCGCTGGCTGAAGAAATTTTTTTTTATCACAAAAAGAGTGCTTTTACACCCTATGTTGAATTTTTGCCGACATCTCCTAATTATGGTGTGTGTTGGAAAGATTAAAGACCACTGGATTGTGACAACTTGAATACTTACATAGCTACATCGTTGCGTTGGTGGTACGAGTTGGCTGTACTTAAGTTGCAACACCTTCAGTGGGGTACCTTGATAAATTACGTATTAGTTTTTGACTTACAAATTCACTAGTCGCTGTGGTTTCTCTTCAATGACAGACTACAAGGCCATTTTATCAAAGGGGAAAGTGCGATGTGCAGGGTCGTCGCTGTTTCTGAAGAACCGCTTTGGCATTGGTTATCACCTGAAGTAAGTGTAAGAATTATGATAATTTATGCAGGATTGAACATTGTTTTGATTGGTTCATGGAACTGCGTATTGCGCTTGAGTAACACATTTCTATTATGAGTCACATGGACGAGTTGAGATAGCAAGTTGTATGGTCCAAGAGGTTAAAAAATGGAACCTTTCATTATCGAAGTTTGCAGTGTATTTTATCCGTAAGTACCTGTTTGTACTTTTGTACATTGTCTATATTGGATACGCTGTTGTTTCGTGTATTGTGTAATTTGTGGGATTTGGTAAACTTTAATTTCATTGGTGCCCTGCATTTCATATGAAACGATATCAGTGCAATAAAAATGCAAAGAAAATGCTGAAGTTTGAACTTACTTTTTATATTTACGTTACACTTAAACCTAAAAATTTTGCTAAATGTCTAAGGAAATATGGTTACAAACACTGAATTTAAACGTCGTCTTTCCCAGAGTGCGACGTGGCTTTGAGAGATGTAGATCATTGTCTTTTCTCGTATGATACGGATGGATAACTAGTTATTGTATTCGTTACAGCATGTCCCTGGCCGACGGATGTGACACTGAGAAGCTAACTGAAGTGGTACAAGGGAAAATCCCTGGTGCGGAGGTGTTAAGGCATTACGGTCGGGAGATGGCGTTTGTGCTGCCAATGGAAGAGGTCTCGCGTTTTTCAGGTTTGATTTTAAAAACTAATAATGTAACGATTTCTTCAATAAAATAGAAATGTCTGAAGACCATTACAAATAAAGCCATCGGACTCTACACAAGCCCAGGCAAGCAACCAAACTCAAAGTTAAAGACTGTTTCACTTTTTCCCAATATATTTTTGAGATTTCTATAACTTTATTTAAGAAATCCGTCTCACTTTAACAAAAACATTGTGCATTTTTGTGACTGCCCTATTTAACTGAGTGTGACTTCACAGAATTGAAATATTGAAATGTAAAAAGAAAACATTAAGTAAACCTTTTTTCGTCTGTCTCACACTACCGCCGCGGTTTTTTAACCATTGTGTAAGTTAGCTTTATTGTTTTTTTCAATCATTCTAAACTAGATGTTATTGCTGTGTAGAATATTGATGGTATTGCTTTCCGTGGTTTGCTTCTCTTGGTGTGACTAATGTCAGTCAACACCTTCCAACACCATCTTGTTTTATCAAGTTTTTAAGTAGTTTTTGATCTTTTAGTCAACTTGGTAAAGCAACAAAACTATCTCCTTAGCTTTGCTGTATTGTCGTGCAGAGATTTTATATGTCACGGCGTAGGCGACGAAATAATTGAACGTAAAACAGGGTCCCATCTGATTCACACCAAACCACACCAATGTAATAGAGTATGTGATATGCCAATGCTTTTCACAAAGAATATTCAGACATAGTACTTGGTCAGAAGCGAACTTGAGAATACATTGCATTTCAATGCAAATTCTGTCAAGTGAAAATGTATTTACATGGCTGTCAAAATAGACTTTACTTCAAGGCCGCTTATTGAAAAGATTTATGGCAAATGCAATTTGTGCAATTGATCTGTGTTTAGTTCTGGTTAATACTAATAACAAATATGACCTAATCATTGTGCATGATTGGCAGCAGTGGTAGAGGCCCAATTGACCTTATTTTACTATAGTAAACGAGTAGTAAACAAGTTTTGCCGTGTGGCCGGTTTTTTGAGGTTTACTATAGTAAACTTTGCTCTAGTTAGTTGCGTTGGTAACGGCGGAAACATGAAAGAGTAATTTACCATAGTAAACTTATCTTTACGATTTTTAAAAGCAGGGTTTATCAATGGTTTATCTTAACTTTGTTTGCTTTGGTGTCAAGTTGTCACTCATTTTGAGAGTGAGCCGGTTAAATTCAAATGAAACCTGTCAACACTCCTACCAAGCAAGACTATCCCAAACACATGGTGCTCGTTATTTGTTATACGATGTACGCTAAAAATTTACTGCAGAAGTTTACTTCTCTCGCCAATTTACTATAGTAATTTTAAAGTGTATTTTACCATAGTAAAGTGCTTAGTGGGGACTCAACCAGTGTGAACTGTTCACTGGTATAAATATTTTGCTGTTTAGAAAAAAACCATATGGGCAACAAACTCTTTTGTTGTGTACTCGATCTGTGACTGTTCCTTTCCACAGAACTGTTTGCTCTGTTTGAAGAGAACAGCCAGAGCCAAGAAGGTAATGCTGCAACGGTGTTTGGAGTAAGCAGTTACGGTGTCTCCATGACAAATCTTGAAGAAGTTTTTCTGCAGCTGGAGGACACAAACGAAGAGGAAGGTAAGCAGGAAAGTGAAGAAGCAGTCGAACGTCAAGGAGATGGCAATGTTAACCTTGAGGTTCCCGCCGGAGATGAGTCATTGAGTGTGGAAGATGGCAAGATTAGGAATGCCGGTTCAACGTCGAATCTAAGGACGGTTGTTGAACTGAATGGTAGTAACCTCGGAAAGGAGACAGGCAAGCCACCATCTGTACTGAAACAACAGCTACTGGGACTGTTAAAGGTGTGTACCAATTTTGGGAAGACGATCTTAATACAACCAATTGTCAGACAATTGTTATTTACGTTTTATGAACCTTAGAGCTCGTGAATCCTTAATTTCTAAGAAAATATAAAGTTTAGTAAAATCATGTAACCCAGGGGTGGATCCAGACTAGTGCAACTAGTTTCCGGAAACTAGTCAAACTTTGGTTAAAATATATTTTAATTTGACTTACAGTGTTTAATTGTTTATTCCTGAATCTTTTTTTATTTAGAGTGAGTCTTTTCTTTCTAAGGGGCTGGTATAAGCTGTTTACACCTTTTTTGACAAAAAATTCCCCTCTTCCCCCCCCCCCCCCTCACTACCAGTTTTGTCACTAGTGCCGGCATCAGTGCACAGACAATATACCATTGTCCTCTTTGCACTAGTCAAACTCTTCTTTAATTGGTGGAGTGAGCCATTGTGATCAAGGCACTAGTCAAACTGCCCTTCCATTTGCTGGAAAGTCAAGCGGGCACTAGTCACAAACTAGTGGTCTGATGTAAATACGAAGAAAGCTCTGAAATCAGACTCTAGTGGCGGCAAATCAGTGCTGACACAACAAGACGAAAGCATTAGAAACGATTGAATCGCTACGCACATTTATACGTCAATTTTGTTGCTCATAAATATTATGAGAGCAAATTATAAATGTTTCAAAACTTTAAGATGACCTGCTACAAATTACAGATTACAGACAGAACATTTTTAGAAGGTACGTGAGATTGTTCAACCTGAATATAAACAGCCCGGATTCAATGAGACAACCTACAAAGCTCGCTAAGCAGTTTGTGAAATGAATGTGTGATTTCTTAAAACTGTATAGAGAATGCGTGTACTAGAGCATTATGTGAGAGCTATAAGAAAATCTAGATGCCAGAAAAGGATATTTTCATTCCGATGAAATGTGGTGCGACCGGCTCTTCACTGAATTGTGTTCAATATGATGGGATGTATCAAAGCTTCTATAAATATTATATTTTGTATGTGCGTGACCTTTCGTCGTCGTTGCATAAATAAATATTGATTTAAACGTTCAGAATTTAATACTCGTACAAATATAGAAAAAAAGTGCTCTTCACGGTGAAATCAGAGATTTACAACTTGCAATTAAGTATTTGCTATGGCATCGACAATCACACTTGGCAGTCCTACTTCAGATCAAGCAAGGATCAAGCAAGGATGCTCGCGCCTTTCGGCCGCTCGTTTCTCGAGGCCCTTGGCCCCTTGATCTTATCACTTGCAGTGCACTACTCACAAAATTGGCTAGATCCACCCCTGTAACCCTTTGTGTAGGACTATCAAAATATTAACTTTTTATTCAAAATTCATATGCCGTATGGAGTTCCTCGAAAGTTATAGAACAAACTTCTGGAATAGTGTTCTAATCACACCTGGAGATGTACTTACTCCAACCAATTGACAGATAAATCTTGTTTACCTTCGTAAATGCCAAGTTATCAGGTCTCATGGAAGTTTTCAGCACTTCCACTTTTGGGAAAAGACAAAGTTCCCTAAAACCCTGCATCTCTTCGACTAGCACTTACAAAATTCTGAGTGACTTTCAAGGCTCGTACTCGTGTAATTCCTTGAAAGTCTTTGAACTATAACTTATTCTTGGCAACTCCTTGAATAGCGAGAGCTGGCGTGTCGTCATCCCTTGTTGCTAATGTGCCAACCAGGTACATATCTATTAATGGTTGCTGGAACAAAGCATTTTTTTCAAAATCATGGTTGGCACATTTGCATTACCAAAGTAATGTTTAAAAAACCAGCTGTCGCTATAGTTCTGCAATCTGAGAATCCCACTTGGAGAACTCCTCCAAAATTAAAATACAGTTTCAGATATTATTTAAATAATTCCTTATATAGAACCATTAACTTCTTTGACTGCAATTGAGAAAACCTTTATGTTAATACTTGGTGTGATTTCAAGATACTCCTTTAGTTATGGAAACCTCTAAAAAACTTCTAAAGATACGCCGGGAAAGTTCTCTGTACTCTTTGTTTTTTCGTCAGTGAGCCAAACGTTTGATTATTCTCTTTTCAAACTGTTCTTCCGCTTGACATTGTCCGTGATAATAGACTTTTTTTTCAAGTATATCTCAACTTAATCTGTAGACTAAACTGTGATCATGCTTAGATTGCTAATTTTCTCATTCGCCGTGTTGCAGATCCGTTGGTTGAACTCCAAAAGATCGGCGACGAAGATATTTTTCATGATATTCATCCCACCAGTTCTGTTAACAGTGGGAATGGTAATCATGCTTACTGGTCAGAACACAAGTTTAGAAAGCGAAACCCACTCCATGGCCGTAACCCCATCCCTGTATATCACACCCGCCAGCTCGGAGACATATGCAACGACAGCGTTACTACAGAATTCCACAAAGCATGGCTTGGAGAGCATCCTGAAACAGTTTGAAAACTACAAAGTTGGTTACAAGGAAGCTCGGTCAATTGCTGGAACTATGAACGCATCCAACCATGACTTGGTTAATCTTGGGTTTGAAATACGCAACTTTCCCGCTAATATGGTAAGAAAATATGATAACTTACACATCACTAATATAAGTCTTTTTTTCTGTATGTCACCGGCCCTGAAGTTTTAGAAGTCAACTATTGTATCAAATCTCTAACTATCTCTTTCTTGCCTTCTTTTGTCCTTGTCAACTTTTTCTGATTCTGTCTTCTCGTTCGTTACCAGTTCGGCTCGGTCAGAGAGCCCTCTTCATTCTTCAGATCTCTAACTTGACCGACTTGTGACGAACTTGACTAAGTAATTGTTCCACTTAAGTACTCGAAACTAGGTTGACATGAAGAAATGGTAAAACTCCTTAACTCCCTTGTTCCCTTTTTGATCTAGCTGGCTACGATTTTATGCTGAGTTTTCGAGAAATGATTGAAAAGAAATTGTTATCAGTAAGTAAACAAATTGGGAATTCTTGTTGATATTGTTTTATTAGTTGATGAAGTAAATGCATGAAGTAGAACGGATCAGTGATTAAACTTTTGCGGGAATGAATTTGCAGCATGTCTTTCATAAGCTCAATGCAAATCTTTTGATCAACGAAAACCGTTTCACGATCAAAACCGCTGTTCCCGCCCCTGATAAGTCTCAACTGAAAACGAGCTGTCTTCAACAAAAATTTTGACGTTTCGTAATTTGATGAATGCAGCATAAATCCAGCTTGAGAGTGAAACAAAAATTGTCCGTATATGGAAGAAGCATATCACAAACAGTACTTACTAAAGGTTTGATCTCGATACTAAAATACATTTTTGAGTAATGTGCCTTTGAAGGTCGAAAGTTGCTATCAGTGTACATGCTTTTTCCATAAGAATTAGTTAGTTTTACCAAGGCTCAGTGTTCTTAAGCTTTTGGCGCCTTCAGCCTCAATTTGTTCTTATCTTTATAAGAGAGTCACAACAATGCTGCGTGTTGTTGGCCAACAATGTTGCGTCCGTGTATATTGTCCTAAAAGTTGACCGGTTTCAAACTATACGCAACAACTGCCAACAACTGCCAACATTGTTGTGATTCCATGCAAACGGACGCCACATGTTGGACTCAACAATGTTACGTGTTGTTAGCCAACAGTGTAGCGTCCGTTTGCATGGGCCTTTTTAGCGGTCTGAATCGAAGGAAAAACAAACAGAAACAAGGGATTGGAAAACGAAAAGCCTTGCACAAAACATACGTGTGTTGTACGGCTGTATTCAGAGGCGACCTACCCACATCAACATCTTTACCTACAGTACCTCTAGCTCGCGTCTCTTGCCTGTGAAGTTTCGACTAACAGTCAAGTTTCCGCCAGAAAATGTTTTAAAGTTATTGAACCTCGGATTAAGCTTGTTCTTAAATTGTTTAAAAGTACACTTTGGCCAAGTTTAGTCTCGTTCATATGAAGTTGTTCTTTTATAATAAAGCGTGTAGTAACTGGCTGCAAACGTTTCCTCTAGTCATAGGGTATTCGTATTAACTCGGAAGTTTCTAACACTGGTTTCTCCGAAGCTACTCGACATATCAAGCTCAAAATTTCAGTGGTTACTTATTGTACCATGCTTAATCTATCTATGGGCTCGTTTTGTTTTAGGTTTGAAGCTGAATTTGCGCTGCTTGAAACTGTAGCAGTGCTTTTTGTTGTAGCCTTGAAATCAACTAACTAAATAACTAATTTACCAACCGACCAACTAACTAAATAACTTACTAACCAACCAACCAACTAACAAACTAACTAACTTACTTACTATACGAACAAGCTAACTAACTAAGACTGCTTCAGCCGAGCTGCCTACCTTGAAACCCAATGAACACGGTTTGTCATGCAGTTGGCAAGTTGAACAGCAATGACCGCCCAGACATCTCTCTAGAGGTTGTCCACAATATAATAGTCGTTTAGGGTCTGCCTTGACTTCGCTTGCCGTTGCGGGTTGGTGCCTATAAAACGAGGTTATGGGCAGGGTGCTCCTCGTGTCTTTGACAATGGCCTGCAAGCCCGAGTTTCCTCAAAGCGAGTTCTTCTTCTGCCTCAGAGAGGTCTCCGTAAAGGTTACTATTGGAGATGTGATCACGCCAGCTGACATGTGGCACGAACCGTAAGGTGCAGTTGTACGAA
>JAOBRG010014796.1:0-23572 GCA_027574985.1 Umimayanthus nakama | reverse complement strand
TTAGCGCAATTAGCTTGTGAGTCAGTTTTTAGTGTAATTACCTTGTGGCCCAGAATCGGTCTTTTACTACTACTTTGAAACTATTCATTTTAGCACAGATGGCGTCGTAGTCCCCTTTATGGTACTGGTATATTTTCCTTCGCGGTTACAGAAGAGAGAACTCCGCCTGTTAACATAAAACCTATTAGCAGGAACGGGTGTCCTACTGCAGTTCTTGATGAAGTTGATAAAAGCCGTGGCCACAAAGCCAAGGAAATATAGACAGCTTCAGAGCCCAAACTGAAAATGAGCAGCCTGCTCCAGTCACACGACAACAAGGGGCAGTTAGTCAAGCTTTACGGCGAGAGTTTAACAACGGACTTTAATATAACTAGAAGTTACTGATGGTAATGGACAGTGCTCCGAGCTACTCGGAACGGTTAAAAAGGCAATATAGTAAATCAAAATTTATGATTATATCACAGACATACAACCCGTCAAACTTGAGGTGTGAGAACCCTTCCTAGATTTGTGACACGCTGTCCGCTCTCATACATTTACGCCTGTATGTAACTATTCACCACCTTAACTTTCTATTTAACTATTCACTTGAAACCGCGTGACGTGATCTCAGAATTCAGCGGTTTACTTTTGACTTAGTCTGGAGTGATCGAAAACATATCCTTCGTAAATAGTTTAGCGAGAACCAAAGAAAATCAAAATACATAAGCAAACTTAATTTACCCCTTTTGTGTTGTCTTAAATGATTTGATGGAGACTTCCAACGATTTGTGGCGGGTTGAATTGACGCTCGAATCACATCAGTGATATTGCACGCGGCCGCCAGAACCGACTGTCTCAAAGTTTCCCACAGTTTTCACATGGACGCGAAACTCTCATCCTGATTCTTCACCCCAGTGAAAATCGTTACAATCGTTTGTTACTAACGACCTAAATATGTTTTTCAAGTACCGGTTTGGCCTCCTTTTCGTTTTTGTTTCCAGCTGGCTGACGCATCGGAATTCATGCCATTCGTTAACAGACACCAAGCATGGAGGCTGTTTTGTTGCGGTAAACATGAGACCAAGGTTATTTGTCAATCCCCGTCCAAGAAACGAAAAATCTCTCAAACGATCCTGGCCGTTTGATCGTGATCAGAGGAAACCCATCCGAACTATTTTGCTCCCGATCAGTCATCTAATAACGAAATAGGGTTAGATTCTGGAATCTGGGACTTGTCCTTTCGTACGACGTTTGAGGTGGGTTTTGCAAAGTAGGGCAAGGGGGGAGGGGGGAGGGAGATTATAATATGGTGGTATATAAAAATGTTTTGAACTGAGAAAAAAGCTAAAAGTAAAACCAATAACATAACACGATACATAAGACTGGCTTTTAAAACATACATTTTACGCGAGTCAACGATTAAACGAATGTTCCATTTGTATGGTAGCTTTCTAACTTTCGATGTTAAATTTTGGTACTTGTAAGGAAACAATGTCTGCTCTCTGGCTTCCCGGGTCGGATTCGTGTCACGGCTGGCAATAGCACCGAGTTTTGGCAAGCAATGCAGGCGAAAATAAATTCAGCTGCATTGCAAGTATAGACCCGACAATTGTGTGAATTCATACACCCACACGTAAACTCGTCTGGTAATGTATGTTTATTATTTTTTATGTCTACACTTTACACAGAATGAGTTAAATTCTCTAAAAATTTCATTGCATTTTAACACCACCAGTGATTAGTTGGCTCCCTTCTTATCTTATTTCCGGATAGCTTGCACACAACTGCCAACCACAATTCCCACGGTGATCAGGTAGACTCTCACACGCAAGCGCGTGCAAGGCGGATTAACAGCACGGGAGACGCTCCATTCTCCATCAAAAAGACGTTTCATAGCGGAATAGAATTTTTTCTGCAAGTCTATCAACTTTCAGATAACACTTCAAAGAAACGAGACAACCAGGAGGTTGGAAAATAATAGAAAATACGAAGGACGCAGTTCTCTCTTTGAAATTTCTTTAACTTTTCACAAAATTGATTTAATCGTTGAGTAGATCATCGTCATCACCCAACAAATCATCGTCATCGAAATCTTCATCCTGAAGAGGGAATCACAGCTTGGAATCAGTGAAAGTTGCAAAAAACAGCGAATTGCTGAATAATCTTATTTTTAAATCAAGTTCACGTTCTACGATTGTTTCTGGAACATGAATACCGGAATGGCTACCATATATTACCGTAGTTCTGCCTAATGAAATGGAATGGAAAGGAAAGGAAATGGAAGGAAAGGAAAAGAGGGGGAGGGGAGGGGAGGGGATTGAAAGGGAGGGAATTGAAGGGAAGCGAAGGGAGAGGAGCGGAGAGGAGCGGAGAGGAAAGGAGAGGAGAGGATGAGAAGAGAGGGGAGGAGAGGGGGGGAGGAGAGAATGAGAGGAGAGGGGAGGGGAGGAGACTATATTACACGTTTTTCTTCTAATAAGTGGACAAATACATTTACTAGTCAGGCCATATTTGGCGAGTTAAGTACAAAACTGTTTACTATGGTATTTACCGTATGGGTTTCAATGAATAAAAATGACTGTCGGAGATAGATCATTTTGCTAATCCAAGTTTTTGCTAGACCCAATTTTCTACGTGGAAACTAAATGCACTATTTTTTCTAAACCAGAATTCGACCGAGTAAAGACGTTCAGCCCCCACAAAAGAATGGATCTAGCAAAAACGTCCTTTAGTAAAATGGTCGATTTAAAGCAACCGAATGAAGAGCTCCGTCATTTTCTACTCAATATAATGATATATTAAAGACAACGATACGTCATTATTGCGGGAAAAACGTACTAAAGAGATGCTGGACCCACACAAAGTAATACAACACAACAAAATGAGATGAGACGAGGCGAGATAAGAGCAAGACCACAATGTACACATTTTTACCTCTTGGCCAAACTCGTCGTCGATGTCGTCAATATCAAACTCATCGTCCTGTAATACAAGTTGAACCAGCAGTTTCAACTGTTAATAATAAGAACAGCACGAAATTAAAAGTTTTGAGGAAGCAAGAGGTTGAGAAAAAGTGAGGAAAATGTGATGAGGTGGATGGTGCTTTCAAGCATAAAAATGTATTCTAATTTTGATCAAGCTTCTTGCAAGCAAGCAATTCGCAAAGTTTAAAACCTTTGTTAAACTTTTTAAGACCGGAATGTGGAAAGTTTGCGATCAATTTTTTCTTCGATCACAGTTGTTCAAAAGTTAAAGTACGAACTAACTTGTGTAACCGGTCTCTGCTTTATCACGCAACACAAAAAAGGAAAGCTAACGGGCCCCTTCTACATGTAAACAAACTCCAAATCTTACCATGAGAAACAAAAGACAAATTGAACAAACTTGAGATTTTTCAAGACTTCAAAGATAAATCGTGGAACATTTAAGATACTTCCCAAGCCTTTAATACAAAATCAAAAATATGACCTTTAAGGTTTTTATAGGGCTCTGCTGGAGCTCTGAAAGAACACAATCAACACCACTAAAATATGGTTAAAAAGAACAAAAAATATTATGGTGGAATTACGACACCAAAGAACACACTGAGTTACTTGAGCAGTGTGCTACTAACAATGCAACATTCAACACAAATGTTCAAGGATTTATTAACTTTCCGAATCTTGGGAACTTTTGAGCTATAAATAAACGACCTTTAATAAAAGGGACGAAACCCATCCAGTTTGGTTATTCAGAAAAGGAAACAACAGGCCTTATTCTTACTATCGGCTTAAGGAATGGTGGGAGAGAAATTGCCCCCTCAGAGCGCGCTCTACGATCACCCGCAGCCACAACTGAAAATAGCACAGGTCGTGAATAAGGCCGGCTGACCAGTTTTTCATGTTGAGAATTCCGGACAGTTCCGAGTTCTCGGAGAAAATTGTATGTACTAAGGCCCTTAAATTTTCTTTCCCAAAACTTCGCCATCTCAAAAAGCTATTCTCTAGTCCTTTCCATGCTTTAATGTTTTCACTCCACCTTGTTCTGTTTTGTCAAGCGTGCCTTATCATCTTCTATCTCATTGCTCGATTTTGTGGGGGGTACGACGGGTGCAGAACTGGAGGGTGGTGCAGGGGCTGCCTGTGGTTTGGGTACAGTACTGAATGTCGAGGGTGGAGGTAACTCGGTCAAGTTCATTGAATCACTTGCGGTGAGGTCACTCAGACTCAGATTTTCTACAGCAGCCTAAGAAAAGAAGTTAGAATAAAAAGTACTTCAGCGACATCAAGGCAAATCGAAAATCTGCCACATCAAAACCAACGGGCAGATGAGAATCCTATGTAAAGCTGTTCTTTTACTTCAGGCAACTCCTACCTTTTTTTCTAACTCAAGAATAAGTGATCGAACACTTGCTTTTACTTAAAAAGTGATGGCGAAAGAAAAATGATTTGCTTGCGACAACAACAACAACAACAAAATTTTTTTTAATGGGTTTAGAAACTACATGTACTTATTTTTGTACAGTTTCAAATATTACAAAATATAAAAACTGGTCCTAGCCAATAACTTGATAGCTAAAATTGCGCTAGGACGACGTTTCTTAGAAGACCTAAACATCAACATTTTTTTCATTTTCACTTTTCTTTTCTCAATGGTTTTATGTTGTGGCAGTTTTATCGATTACTTCCATTTCTCAGTCACTTCAAACTTCTTCCCTGTTAAACAGTATCACTCCATAACGGATATGGTGAAGCTAAAATGGTCGATGTCCAGCTGGACGTTTAAGAACAAGAATGCTTCAAATGTTCCCTACTAGTCTACCAAAGACCGTTTAATAGGATAAAAAGAAAGCTGAGGGAAATCTCACCAACACCGAGTCAAGTGTACCGCTCTCTCTGGCACTCTTCACTTCCTCAAACACATCGCGGTCCTGGTTGTTCTGATAATAAAGGAAATGAGAGAATTAAGATATATTTAAAAAGGTTGTTTTTTTAGTGTTGTTATACATATATAGCAAAGTTCGAGGAAGAAAGAAAAAAGCTAAGTTACGCAAGTTAACGTGTTTGCAAGCTGCTTGAACAGTTAATTCTGGTTAAAAAACAAACACATCTTGTTTACATTTTCACTAAACAAAGACTCCAATTTGACATACTGAGCTCCTTTATCTTGGAGTAGAGTTGCGATATTGCTTTATCTGACGGGCGGTAGAACCTGTAGTGGCAAACAACCCTGAACATGGGTTGTCAACAACGACTACTTGGTTGCCACCTGAGCCAGTTAAAAGGCTATGAGTTTTGAAAACTGATGGTCAACTGTTTTTCATTACTGGCAGATATTTCAGAAAGAGAGTTGATGGTTGCTTTAAGCGCAATTTTCGAAGTAAACAGCATTCTAACCCTCAGCTAATCACAGTAAGAGAAGTTGCGCTAAATATAGTAGCAGTAAAAATATAATTCAAGGCAAGTCAAGGTAAACGCAAGAGCAAAACTCGACAAGAAAAAAAGTAAAAGAAGTTAAAAGCAAGAAAAGTCAGTTTAACTCCACACCCACCGGCACATGCTTGTAGAGCGAGGCTGGTTTCATCTGTGACCTTTCTCGCAACAAAAACTGCCCAACAATAAAACAAACTTTATTTAGTAAAGGCAAATGGGGTGTTTACAAAATATACCTGAAGCCGGATTTAGCAACAACAAAAATACCGGCAAACAAGAACATCACACGCAGTAAGGCTATTAGACTGTGAAAATCGACTCAGCTTAATTAATACTTCAACTAATATAATAATATTTGAAACAAAAGAGAACAGATATGCCCTAATTTAGAGAACAACAAAAGATGCTAACATTTTAAAAAAAACACATTTTGTTTCAACATCTAAGTTCACGTGCAGTAAAATCTCGTGTATAAGAACCTAGAATGTAAAAATCTGTTAGGTTAAAATCTTCGATACAGACCCAATAACATTCTGTTTGGGTTAAAATGTTAAAACACGTTATTATTTTATCAAATAGAGTTAAAACTAGAAATTTTCAAATCAAAGAAAATATTAATAAGCTCTTCACAAAGCAATGAAAATGAGACATAATCCTAGCATGTCATTCGTCTGTAAGAACGCAGCGGCAAAAAAACTTTATTTCTGTAGTGAAAACAACTAAAATAACATGACAATCACATGTTTTCCAGCATCATGGAATCTTATCACATTGGGTGTATATCTACAGCTATATACGATTGTCGGTTAATCAAGTCGAAAGTTACATTCAGAGTCGCTTAAAGTGCATAAATGTTTTGTGTAATGGCATATACTGTCATTTTAGATATCATTTGTCATAGTCTGCCGATTTTCTAAACAAAATAAGAACCTACTTAAGAACCTGTTTAGCCCAATTCCCTGAACAGCACAACCAACAAAAGCGTAGTTTTACTGTAGTTCGCAAAACTATCTGCTTCAAAATTGGTTGGAGCACTCCATAAAAACTTTAAGAACCCTCGGAGGTTAAGGAATGCTGTGGCAAAACAAGCCTTAGTGATCTGTGAAAACCGACGAAAACACTTGCACAGCCACAACAATTTGACTCTGACGGTTTCAAGCCGTAGCACATTTTTTACAAAATATATTAACAGAACCCCTTATCCCTTGCCAGAATCCCGGTGCTAGAGAGCCAACTCTCTATATAAAAGGCGTTGATCCACAGCGAGAGTATGCAGAGGACTCTCTGAGGTTTATCGATTGTTTTACCTTCCAGCTCTAGCTACGTATATTGGTACCTTCTCTGCCTGCAGCGCCTCTTGGAATTCAGGAAACAAATTTTCATACTCCGACGGGTCTGCCAGAGAATCAGCGGCCTTCTTGTTTGATTTGCCAAGATCTTCCCTCCATTGTTTGACAGTTCTGCAATGAATCAATTAACATCCTTCATTCCAATTCAGTGTTTCATCAATTTCAATCTACTACTAGTTGCTTTACATGAAAGCCGGGGTGTTAACAATTGAAATATCGCTTTTTAAAAATTTGAGATAATAGACAACTTTATTATATGACTGACTGATTTCGCGTGCTGAGATTGGTCATTTTCAGGTCCGTAAGTAGCTGTATGGTCTGCTAACTATTGATCACCTGTCAAACGTCAATGATTTCGTTCTTTTTGCCGAATAATCAACAAAGCCATCAAATAAACATCTTGTAAATCTCGTTTGTTCAGTCCGTACGGCAAGTTTAGGACCCTCGTTTTTTCCTTCCATGTTTCCAGTAATGGTTTGAGTGCCGTATGGATATCCCACTCGACTAACAAGAGGTAAATAATGCTTCATCATTCATCCAAAGAGCCGGTCTTTGAATTTGTTTTAATAGTTTGATTTAAATAATTGGGTCCCAGCGAAGTATGGGAAAGCAAATATTAGCAAAGCTAAACGTGTTGCGTAATTTTATCGGGGTTTAATTTAGAAGAGTTTTACTCATTCCTAATACCACGTGCTTGTCTCTTATTTGTCTTAGATAGTCCAAAATTAAAAACTCTAAAATATCGGAGGATCTGGCATTATGATTCACACTCAAAACAATGTCTTGCAACTTCTCCAGCCTTAGTGCTTGCGTCACATTCAAATGGGAGTTCATGTTGGAACGGATCAAAACTTCGAAATTGAGATTTTCGCAAATTATAAATATACAAGAAATGAACTTCTAGTCAAAAAAACTGTTTCTCAATACGTCTAGTAGTTTGCGAGATATGACGAACGAAAGTTTTTACCGGAAGTAAAACTGTATGATCCGCAGTTTACTTTAGGTGTGAATTTCTCGAGACAAGTTTTAGCTCAAATTACGAATATGTAAAGGATCAATGCTCCCTCAATTTTTAGTGTCATGCCGTCAAATTTGGCAAGTTGATAAAACAACAGCCGAAGACGAAAACCGTCCTGGCGAATTTTGAAACTCCGCTACAATTATTTTTTATGACTCAAACAGTGCAGTTTTGTGTGCTGCTAACGGGGAATATTCTTTAAATGCCTGCAGAAAATTAAATGCAACTTTAATCAAAAATCGCCAGGACGGAATTAGAGTAAAATTTGTACTAAATCTTACAAACAAAGTAAAAATGGATGAAATTGAAACTGACAGGCGCATTGACGTCTTGAAATTGAATAAACAGTTTGAGTTATGATGCTCGCATTCGTTTACAAACTAAAATTTTAAAAAAATATTTTTACCATCACTCAGACAATTTTATAAGCTTTCCATTGATATATAAGTTTGTGGGTGTCCGATGCGTATTAACAGAGTTACATACGGAAAACTAAAAACACCGCTCAAGGTGAACGGTAACCTTAATTAACACGTGCTTACTGACACAGAAACAGACTCTGAGAAAGAAAAAAATATTGTATTGTACCGCAGGTTTGGGATACCAATGTTTTATTACTATCCAACACGAGTCAACGTTTGTTTTCATTTCACGAGTCTTGTCCAAGTTGGGAACCAACAGAGAGCATGCATTTTGGTAGTGTTGGAGTCGCTTTTGCAGGGCCCTTTTCTTTATATATGCTCTTGGCCCTTTCTTGGTACTTACTCTGAGACCTGGCTGGGAAGGTACGTTCTAGCGAGGAACGCAGCCTCTGGGAACCTATCAGTTTCACACAGCAACTTTAGACATTCCTCGAGCCTGTAAGAGATGAAACATCGCACAATCAATGACATGCAAACTAATAAGGCACCCCTCACAGATCAGTCACTGTGATGGTTACAAAGGGTTTGAAGGTCCCAATGGGAAAAGCCCAGAGGTTCACCTATTTAAACTTGTCACTCTTTAGAGACTATAAAGAGCTCACCTCCCAAGAAGGAAAAATGCTAAGAAAGCCACGTTGTTCTTTCCATTCTTTTTGGCAGACACGGCAAGTCGATTGATCATGTCGGCATCCCCAGATGATGTTGCTAACAGCAACAAGCCACCAAAGTCCTGGGCTTGGTGCAAGCACTCCTGAGCTAGTTGGAACTGACATTTTGAGATTGCTAGCTCGGCAAGCTGCTTCCATTTGTGTTCACTCTGAAACACAATTGTATTCGTTACTGATGTTGAACCAAAAACGTACACGTTATGGACAAATCTGATAGCTAAGGGAAAAAAGACTAACATTTCATCTCAACACCTGCACTATCATTTTAATGGTCAGTTCGTCTTGGTTTTGAACCAAATTAAGATCTACTTTCAGTTTGCCTCTAGTATGTTCCGCCTTTGCAGTCAAACCAACAAAATTAACCCCAACTAGAAAAAAAAACATAAAAAAAGAAAGAAAATAATATGCCAAAAAATCCAAGTTTATCGCCAATCTTCCAGTATCGCAGTTTCTAAATGCCTTACGCAAAGAAAGTATCAAAGTGATCTACCTCTGCTTCCACAGCCAGTTCATGCGCAATCTTGAGCTCCCCAAGAGCGAGTGCCAACTCAAAGCGATGTTCGGGATCACAGGAGACAGTTAAAGCCTGTTGTTTAAAGCCTTGCTTCTCCAGGAAATGAGCGACACGGTTTCTCTGCACCTTAGGAATGGTTGGCAGCACCTAAAACAGAAAGGAATCTATTGTGTAACTTAAACTTTAATCTAAAGGGAAGTCATTACCGATTAGCAGCACTAGCAGCTTGACAACTGTGCTTGCAATTGCTGGAAAATTCGTAAAACTTATCACGCCCTTGTTCTTTATATCAGTTGTAGTGTTTACTGCTGGTCTTTTCTACTTTTGCAAGTTAAACAAGACTTTGGCTTCGGCATTTCATGTAATATAATATAGCAAAGGACTACCAAAAATATACATACAAATTCAGGAACTGAAAACAGATGTTGGAGTACACCTGGTTACTCCCAAAACACTACTTGACAGACCTGGTGAGTTCACAACTCTTCTGTCTTAAACAGCACCTGTTTGAGGTTAAAGCTAGACAAAAGAAAAAAAGCTGAAAGTAAAATCTACACCAGATGCCTGATGTATGATATCGCTGAAGAAAAAACAGTACCTGTTTTGCCGTTTCGAAATCTTCCCTCATGACTGCAGTCTGATACTCGAGTACAGATAACAAGAGTGAGTAGCTGACAACATTCAGGTCCTTGTCACTGAGATAGAGCCTGTTGTCCTTGGGAATGTAGCCCAACAGGTACATCAGTCTGAAAAACAACACATCAACAGAAACAAACTTAAAGGTTGTTCTATCGACCGATATTTGTTGAACTAATTTGTCTACATTTTGACCTTAAAACAATCAAAAACAATCGTTTCCGTTGGAAAACCATGTTTTCAGGGAAACTCTTACGAATAAAATTGTAAAATATGAATCAAGTTAAGAAAATTTGTAAGAAATAAAAGAGATTTTTTTGGGTGGCAGAATTAGACCGTCCAGCAAAACATCCTATACATTTACCGGTACTTCAAATTCAGGAAACTTCAGGTGCAGATTACTTGGAGGACTTATTTCAGCTTCTTGTCCTGCTGGTATTGTATGCATGGAGGAAATCTGGTGCCATACGAAATTGGCTGGATGGACGAATAGGCGAAACAAAGTGGAACTATAAAGCAAACGATAACATAACTATGGAACGGTGCCCATAATTGAAGGATGTAGTGGGAAGGCGCGGTAAAAATATCAGTTTGGATCTACTGGACTCTGCAGTCTTACACTGTGTCGACACCTTTAAGACGTCCTTCCCCATATAGCCCTTATCTCTCAGAGCTTATCACTTGGTTCAGGGTGCGGTGTTCACTTCAATCTTTTTTCTTAATATCACATGGTAAAGTGTCACAGGTAATGAAAAGTAAGTTACCAAACAACTCAAAAATAGCTAAGCTCCATCAAATCTGCAAGTTCTATGACCCCAACTATTTGTAAAATACAGGCCAAACTCGTATTTACTCAGTTTTTCTAACTTTCATGGAAATTCCTTTTTTTATAATCGCCTACTATTGGTAATATTGTACTGCTTTCAGTTTGGTTCAGAAGAACCTGTCTACAAATCTATCGTTGATGTACTTAACAAGTATAGCTATCAGAATAAGACTTACTACATGAAGCTTCTTCACTTCCTGTTGAAAACAAATACATCAATATCGAATTTACCTGTCCAGGTGGGCAATTGTAACTATTTCACCTCCAACATAATAATTCAGTCGGTTAACTGCAAAGAAAAACGAGAGATGTTTCTACATTAAAACAATCTAAAAACATAGAAAGAGTCATTGCTGAAAACTGAGTGATAAATTGCTTTGAACAGCACCCGACTTTTGCCTCCCAGTTGTCGAATTCTGGAGGTGACATGACATCGATTCTTACTTGAAATGCACATACTCGTAATATTAAGATTGAGAACCCCAATGAGAACAACCGATGCCCGACTGGGGCTTCCTTATAAAATATCTTATTACTATTATTATTATTATTAGTAGTAGTAGTAGTAGCAGCAGCAGCAGCAGCAGCAGTAGTGGTGGTGGTGGTAATAGTAGTAGTCATAGTAGTAGTAGTAGTAGTAGTAGAAGTTGGTAGAAGTAGTAGTGGTGGTAGTAGTGTAGTAGTAGTAGTAGTAGTAGTGTAGTAGTAGTAGTGTAGGAGTAGCAGTGTAGTAGTAGCAGTGTAGTAGTAGTGTAGTAGTAGTAGTAGTAATACTGTAGTAGTAGTAGTAGTGTAGTAGTAGTAGCAGCAGCAGCAGTAGTAGCAGTAGTAATAGTAGTAGTAGTAGTAGTAGTAGTAGTAATAGTAATAGTAGTAGAAATGTATGATATTAACCTTTTTCATATTGCCAAAGTACATTTTTTATAAAAAAGTCAATAATTACAATATTAATTATAGATCCAAAAAGAAAAGCCATTCATTTACAAACATTCAATTACATTCATTACATTCAACTACATTAATTAGATATATATTCTTAAATAACGATAACAGTAACAAAATTGTCGAAATCAGGGAGAACAATAAAGCAAAGTTAAGTGTAAACAGTTCTATGATACGTTCTAAACGATTAACTATTGATACGGATGAGGTAATGGTTTTCGCTTTTTAAAGTTTGTTTTATTAATTTCATTACACACACTTAAGCTAAAACTTCTAATTTTGAATATACATAGTTAAATATCAAACTGTCAAAAGTATTTTTGGAAGTTGAACTTTGAATTTCGAGTTTCTGTACAAAACAATTTCAACAAAAAATGGTTATTTCAGAAGATATCAATGTCACATTTTACTTGGGAGGGCAAGCTTTCCACTTTTACTTCTTTGAAATAAATACAAGTCTTTCTGGAGGCAGGGGAAGGCCTGTACAAGCAAACATTATGAACTACTGAATTTTGTATAGAGTTTAGCTGAAACTAACCTGAGTTGGTGTAAATGAAACAATCACCAACCCAAACACCTGTTTTTACAAATTCATCTATTTCACCAACAACCTGTAAAAATGTAATAACATTACTGAGTAACAAAACCCTAGAAAACAAACACAAGCAAACAAATTGTGCCTGACTGACATGTTGTGTGTTATTTGATTGAGTTTAAACTTTTATCGACTTTTAATCACTTGTATTTCAGCAGGTCTGTAATTGGCAATAACAACAAAAGTAGTGACAATAAATACATTTGGAGCGTCCAATAAGTCTCAACATTCAACATGCAATAATCTTTCTTTTAAAAAGCTAATTTACAATATCGTTTATGACTATAATTGTAAATACTAATGCATCCTTCCACCCATCCATGAATCCTTCAATCACCATCCAACCATCCACCCACCCTTTCGTCCACCCATCCACCCATCCATCTATTAATCCTTTCATCAACCTACGAACCAATCCATCCTTCCATCCCTCAAATCACTCATCTGTTCATCCAACCATCTAATTATCTGTCAATCAGTTTAGAAAATTAATAAATCCAAGAAAAGAAGGTTTTCCATGTCTTTCAATTCATCCACCCAGCCACACACCCACCCATTCATCCACCCAGCCACACACCCACCAATTCATCGACAAATCTATCTTTCAATCCATCCATCAATTTGTCTAACTTTGTCTGTCTACCTGTTTGTCAATCTGTTTGTCTTGACAATTTTTCACATTTAACAACAATGTTCAAACTAAGGTAGTTCATACAACAGTCTTACATCAAATGCATCCTCCACACCATCTTCTGTAATCTCGTCGGGATGATCCTGTGCTGCTGCAACCTTCTCCGAGTTGTACCTCAGGATGAAGAAGGACTCCTCTGTAGCTATGCAGCACAGCTCCCCACTGTCTGACCAGAAAACCTGCGCACAGAGTTGATTGTTATGCAGCCAACAGCTGTTTCGTGGTTGATAAAAGGGTCCTTAGTGTTTTCCCCGTGAGTCACGGATAAAAAAAGTTTGTCTCAAACAGTCGGCAATTGACAAAATGTATAGCTTCTTTCTGTCAGCTACTTTTGTTGAAAGAAAACACTATACTAGCTAATCTACGCAGCCAGAATTTGAAACACACTGCCTGTAATTAAAAGATAGAAGATATCAGGTTGACACAGGTCCAGTGCCATGCACACTCTTTAAAAGACAGTTTGCAAGAGACATTCTCACAAGTTTTCTTTTTTTTTTTCTGATTCGAATGTCTAACAAAATAATGTTAGGTAATGTTAATGTTAATTAATTACGTCAACAACTGTCATGGCGTTTTGCCTAGTTGGCGGTCACAATTGCTTAAACATGGTAAGTATCGTCTTTACAAGTGAGTTCAAAGCTATTTTCAAGCTTCTTGTCTGTTTTACAGTGTTGAGAGTCCAAGCCATAAGTTTGTTACCCTCCCAACCGTACATTTTTGGTTTGGTACACTCCACAACAATGGTGAATGTTTTAAAAAAGAAAATAAACTCACATTCTTGGGTATAATTTCTATCCTTCTGGTCAGTGTCAAGGATTCCCAGTCATAAAACGCCAGGCCGCTGACAGACTTGACGCCCAGCAGATAACCACCATATATATCTACATGAAAATTGGTGTGTTAGAGGCTTTATGTGCTTGCACTGCATGTGATACATGTGCCGCGACAGGGGCAGCAGTACAAATGCCACTGGTGGCGGAGACCTCGCTGCGAAAGAGATAACAATGCCAAGAAAGGGCAAGTACTTGCCACGTTCTCAAGGTTCTTACAAACAACCACTGTTTTTGTTTCGCTTTCCCTGTGCACAATACACTGAGTATTTATCTCGCAGAGCAGCCGGCGGCTGCTGCTGGGTGAGTGACTTCAACAAGTGTAAAGTTGGTCAAAAACCACAAACTATTGAATTTAGTGTGTGGTGTGTGATAATAGAAAGCTGGTTAGGTGCTGATTTAACCGATTACATGTAATTAAACATTTCTGTCAACATGATTCACAACTGTCACATTGTATACTTGTTTACATGTAGTTCTGTTCCAATGCAAAATCTGTAATTGCCCCAGACCACTATGGTGCCACAGTTTCTTTACAGTCTCCATGAAGGACATGCTTGAATGACAATGAACCATATTTTGAGGCAAAACAAGTTGCGACAAGATTTTTCTACTGAAATAACAAATTGGAAAAATTTATATTAGATTAAAATTTTGTATCTTTGGTGTTTGGTAAAACGTTTTTGTAAAATGCGAAAATCTTTCTTACATTTCCACAAACTTACTTGTTTTCTTCAGAAAATTTTTTAACCAATGACACTATAATATATTAAAGGTTGTTATATATACA
Organism: Umimayanthus nakama; assembly: GCA_027574985.1. Lineage (NCBI taxonomy): Eukaryota > Metazoa > Cnidaria > Anthozoa > Zoantharia > Parazoanthidae > Umimayanthus > Umimayanthus nakama. Next base: position 8,898 of record JAOBRG010014796.1, on the reverse strand, counting down.
TTTTTTTCAATTTTCAGTATCTGGGTGCAATAACCTTGTTTTTAGCAACAAATAAAATGTTCTTGCAGTTTAAGTCAAATAAGCCTCGTAACCTAGTCAAAACTAAATCTCAATAATTTCAAGTAGCGACAGCTGACAACAAAAGTCAGTCATAGTAGCTATTGCACCCTAACAAATAAGAAAAGTTACAGGAACCAGATATGACAAGCGTCCCTCATATTGCCTGAAGAGCATCACGCGTGTAACCCATGGATCTAAATTCTATTATGATTTCTGGATGACTACTTGTGGGGTTTCTATTAATTTGTACCCAAGAGGTAATAAGATGCCAAAAAGGCGTTGTAGTAGTACTTCACTGCAATCCTGCATCATCTTAAACCACTTTAAGTTGTGTGTGGATTGGTGCTGAAAATATGGCATCAAAACAAGACTCGCATCTTGGAACAATCAAAAACAGCTTGACTTCAAGCAAAACGTGCCTTTTTTACGTTTTATCACGTCTAGTGCTGATTCCTGAAACCAAGAATGTTGACAACACCTCAGATGGATACACTTGGAATCTTTCCCAGGATGATATACATTAGTCAGGGAAACAGAAACGTACCAACGCTCTTGCACCAACAGCAAAGTTTGTGACGACAACAAACTGCCCAAATTTGGGGATGACAATCCAGAGTCATGTTTTGGCTGGTTTTTGGTTTCAAATCTACTTAGCAACACAGTCATTTAAATGCAAAATGGATAGAATAAATGTAATGTTATAATATCTTAAATAGTAATCACCTAATTGTAACTTGTACGGTTGTAAATTTTCACTTTGAAAAACAGACACCATTAAAACCTAATCTTTCAACCTTTACTAGACACTTTTTAAACTGACCCATCACAAGATCTTTCACTTGAAATTTCTTAAGACTTGAATAAACAACTTACTTTCTGCTCCAAAATCCGGTTTAAAGGATTTTCTTTCTTTGAAATTCTTGAACAATTTGATCTTACTTCCATCTCTCACGGCATACCTTGAAGAAACATACCAAAAATATTAATTGTGACAAATGATTGAAGCCACCACATTCCTTCATTTTTGCTTTAATTTGTTCTGATTGGTTAGATATATGCAAAAAAGGCCTTAGTTACTTTATAACTCATCTAAACACTGCTCAGCCCAGCTCCATGAACTGTGGCCTATGAAAATGACAAACGATTACACGAGGTATTCACAAACCTTTGGCAGGACATGTATGGATTCTAGGACATGTCTAGAAGACACTTGTAACTATCGGGTAGGAAAGGCACCAAGCTGAGGTTTTGATTCTGTCATTTTTGTTGTTTTATTTTTGTTTTTCGTATTGCGACTGTACAGCATTCAGCTACGCAAGACCAAAATGAGCCAGCATCACTGAAGGCATCTGGGTAATGCAGCGGTAACAGTAATCAGGAACATTACAGCACGTAAATATGATAATGAAAATATATCAAATTTTGTTTCACAAGTATAATACTTCTACATTAAGCTGGTTCATATTTCCTTACTAAATAATGCATGAGTTACATGTATAGTGTACAAGTGGGAAAAAAGTACAAGTTGTTTTAGTGTATTTCAAAGCAATGACCAAGCATACAGCAAGTCCTGAGTCAAGACTTGCGCAGAGCCTCTTGTTGTGAGGCAAAAAGCACCTGCTACCTTTGAACTGACCACACAAAATAGTGTATTTGCTCCGAGCCACGGGCAAGCAGCGAAAATACTCGTGTCCAGGTCCCTTGCCGCGCTTGTCAAATACCAGTTTGACTAATGGTATGATCAAACACATTCTTGGCTGTTTTTTTTTCAGGGATTTCGGGATTGTTTTGGCTCAGTTTGCAATTTAGTTTCCTTGACATTCGGTCTAATTTTAATCACACTCAATCCCATCGTTATTTAAATGATGTGACTGGAAAATACTTGGAACGGCTCACTGACAAACTCGAAGGAACGCCAGAAGACACAAGTGAGAACGGAGACGTTGGGCCTGCCAGCCAGAACATCAACATGGAGGCAAAAAAAACACAAACAGAAGCTGCAATAATTCTTATAAAGTGGAGCAGCAAACCATTCCCCAAACAGGTAACTGACGCCATGTTACCCGTTTGGGACGACAGACTTCTAGGAGGTTGTAAACAGATTTCAAGTTGCTCGCTTGATACTGTCTTTATGGATTCGGCGTTCTAAAAATAGTTCCAATTTACTGGCTTTTTTGTTTTGTTGATTGGTTATATGTCGAGTGTGTCAAACACTGAAACAGCGACATCACAAGTTTAAAGTTGCCAAAACTGGGAAGCATCTTTGGTCACATCAAAGGACAAAACATGTTCTGGTCTATCATTTTAAAATAACATCAAGGCAAACTTTTTCGGACAGACACTGAATTTGAAACAAAAAAAATTTTAAGACTGGCTCAACAAGCCACCACCTCTGAAGGTTTGCCATCTCCATTCCAGACGCCACCGTGTCTGCCTGAGCAGTCATGCGATACATTAATTTATAATTTGTTGAAGGATGCTGATCACCTCCATCTTCCAAATGATCTGCTTCAACAAACCTTTTTGAGAAGGGTGTTTACATCTCTTCCTTTCCTGGGTTGCTGGAACTTATTATACCTGTAAATGATCTGTTTATCATACTGTGCAGGTATAATGGATATTTTACTTCACTGCTAATAGTTGCTCGCAGCACTCCCCTGACCCTTGGTTACTTCTAGTTCAGAGATTACTTACTCCGATGAATCTTGGGCCCAGACAAACTCCTGTGCACTGCCAAAACTCTTGTTCCTCAGTGCCATAGCAGTGTATATGATATATTCACCATCCCCGCACACTACAACGAACCTACAAAAAGACAATTAAAGCAAAATCCTCATACTTCTACTATATCCAATCACAAATTCATTTTGATAGATGAAGAATGCAAAACAACCAGTAAACTGCTTTAGTAAATTACTCGGCGTTGACACGGCTCTCAAGCAAAACAGATTACAAGTTCCTGTTTGGCAGTAAATAACAATTAACAACTATGATTTTTGGTAGAGGGTCCTAGTTTCTTGAAGCTAGAAACATTCACCGATGTGATCGATAATAGCTGAAGTTACACATGCTCCGAGAAAGTGAGTTTCCAAGATGAATTTTACCACGCTAATTTCGTCTTGGGATTTCGCACATACACCAGTAGTAATGTTGCCTGGTTGGTAAATTCATAAAAGTGACACTTAACTCCCTGCAGCTGTCAAAACCTGTCTTGAGATTGGTTGTTTTACCTTGTGTATTTCCAAAACCCTGCTCATTAGCTCGGTGTTTGTCTTAGGAAGCCCCATTGTTCATTTGATGTTTCTAAGGAAATACGCCAAGGCGAGTTTCCCCGGTAACGTTGGTCAAACACGGTAGAGTAGTTTATCACGGTGAAGGAGCCCTTTTACCACGGTAGATAAGGGATGTGTAACTCAGCCAATAATGTTAGCCCCTTTCACTTATGTACTTGATAACGTTAGCACTTTTTATCGGTGTACTTGATAATGGCCAAGGTAACAACGGGTCCAGCGATACTATAGCTGAGGTTACACATGCCCTTTTGTACCGTTTGGGCTGCCACAGACAAGGAACAGGCCTTAGATAGAGGTTGCTTCCTATCTGGATGATCTATTGCAGCAAGTCAAGTTTTTTTGCCTTTTTCCCCTTGTGTTCCTTACTCCCAGCAGGATTTTCTTGTCACTTTGGAAGCTTTTTTTTTCTAGTCAAAGGTAAAGTCACTTTGTAACGTTTAGGTGGAAACCCAATTTGGATTACAAGAACCATAATATGGTTCCTTTGGCTTCTGTAGTTTTGAGACTTTGTGAAGGATCGTCCAAAATCTACACTTGAGCTGTTTTTGCACCAACCTCTTCGATTCAGAAAACCAATAATTAGAGGAGTTTCTGTCATTTACAGGGTTAATTAGCAAACAATCTGTAGTTAAATCAGATTTTATTTTACAGCAGAGCAACAAAGCCAGTATCATACCTTCCATTTGGATTATGAGAGAGGTTCTGTGGAAAGATTTCACATGAGCCCATGTCTTTAATAGCCAGAGGCAGCCTTTCTCCGTCCTTAACCTCCATATCTATAGATCAGGAAAAGTCATAAGTTCACAGCAGATGGCTGTTAATAACAAGTAGGTAGACACACAATGTTGCCAGACTTAGATATGCACCCTCCAAGTCGCAACTTGTAATCAGGCGGGATATACGTGTACCCTCTCAACACATAAACATGCACTGTCAAAGGACACATATACAGTACACACTATAGACCTGACACACAGATACACTATAGACCTGACACACAGATACACTCTTACCAGACACAGAGACAGACACTATCACCAGACTTACAGACACACTCTCACAAGACACACAGACATACTCTCACCAGACACAAAGATACACTCTCACCAGACACACTCACCAGACACACTCAACAGACACACAGACAGACTCTCACCAGACACACAGACACATACAATCTTATCAGACACATCGACACACACTCTCACCAGACACAGACACACTCTCACCAGAAACTCTCAACAGACACAGACACAAACTCTCATCAGACACTCTAACCAGACACAGAGATACAATCACCAGACATACCGACACACTTACAAGACACACAGACTCTCCAACATCAGACACACACTCACCAGACACACAGACAAACATTTTCACCGGACAGACACACACACTCTCACAAGACACACAGACACACACTCTCACCAGACAGGTTCTTAAGGTTGGCTTGTTGAATCTCGCTGTGTTTTGCAAAGATGATTTTTCCATTGGAATCCATTGACATTGCAGGCTCCTCCCTGCCAAGCTGAAAGAACAAACAAATTGAACTGAACTTTCTCAGTTTTTCCTATTAGTAACAAAGAAGATGTGTTTATGCCAGCAGTTCCTCTAAATCAGGGATGAAACTTAACATTGGCATGTGGAGTTTGGGTCAAATGTGCTCATTTTATTTGTCAGTCAACAACACCCGGACCAGGCTATTTTTGGTGATTCATTCGTTATTACTGCATGACCTTTGTATTTATTTAGAACTTGGCAGGAATACTAATTGGCCCACGATCTATATAATTGTGCACTAGTTAGTTCTCAACTGGTAATGACACCATAATAACTTCATTGAATAGCTTCTTTCGCCTGTTTACTTAATCTCTGTTTCTTTTCGACTTTTTATGATAACAGCCAAATTAACATCCTAGCAAAAGTTTATCTGACGGGTCAAAATATTTACAAAGGTCGTTTTTTGAACTACTTTTTAGAAGTAATTTATGTTACATATTGTTCAAGTAGAGCTTTTATGGTGTTTTCAGAGCAAAATCATAATTTTATTTCTAACAAATTATATGTAAGTATGAATTATAATTAGCTATAAATTGTGTATCCATCTTTACAACTATTATAAAATATAACTATATTAGACTGAGGGTGTCTGATTTCTTGAAAATAAGCCATAGGCTTCCTATCAGACATCCTCGCCATTTCAATGTCATAAATGGAATGTAAAATATAACAATGTAAACTCAAATGGCAAATAAATGAATACTGAATACTTGAGTAGCTTACTTTGTGGCTAATTTCTGTCTTATAGCTGCAAGGGATATTTCTTAGCAATTAACAATTAACGAGTTGTATAAAGAGTGTGTGTAAAAATTATTTTATTGTAAACCAACGTTTTTATGTAGGAAAATATCATTTTGCATTGTTAGTTTAAATTGAACCCTGATCAACACGAGGTACATGTAGTAATACAGACCACAACACCCAGATTACCTTACTCTTTTCAAGAAGTGCACTGGTCCTTTAAGACCCCTGCTAGAACATTGATACTAGACCAATGGTTTAACCCTATTCAGACTAGGCTTTTTTGTTGTCTCTCAATTTAGGGGGGGGGGGACTCGGGGCTCTTTGACCCCCCCCCTTGTAACTTTTTTGCTATTAAAGCTATTGAAGAGATATTTTCACAGTTGACAGATCTCATCATGTTTGCTTAATTTCCATCTTGTTTTCAATGATATGACTTCATATGACGTCACAATTACGTCACTTGGATTTTGACAAAATCTAGCTTATCATAAGAAGAATAGTTTAAAGAGATTTCTGACTTAAAAAACGACAAATAAACGATACAAAGTGAAACAAAAACTCTGTTTTAACTACCAAAAACTTTATTTTTAAAAAAAAAATAGTAATGCGAAGCTTCTATTACTAGCGACTCTGAGGCTAAGAACTTGTATTTGTTTTAAAAAGTTTGTTAACTTATGGAGAAAAACATTAAAAAAGTCAAAAATCGAAGAGACATGACGTCAAAAATGGGGTTGTCATGGCAACAAATGACACCCTTGACGCAAAATTCGTCCATAATCTTGTTCTCCAATAAATGTTAGTAAAAGTCGCCAAATTTAGTTGGTATTACTTAAATATCAAAAAAGGTCTCAAAAGCTGAAATGGGCGCATCTCTTAAGGAAAGGGGTAAGGCATTCCAAGCGTCCACTGCAAAGTTTATTGTTGTCTAGTGCCCCCATCTTCTGTGTGCGGATGATATTTCGTTTGGATCGAGTATTATAATTATGATTAAGGAATCAAACCCAGGGGCATCCTGGTTTGCAGCCACAGAATGATCTGACCAACTGCACTTACATGAAATAAAAGACTCAGAACAAAAAGAATAATTACTGATGCATTCCAGATGCTGTCGTGTTGAATTCCTAACAGTACACTTTACCAACCATTAATTAATAGTGCTTATTATATAATTATATATAGCAGAAATGGCCTGCTCGTTTGAGCACTTTGGTATTCAGAAATAATATGTGCCACTGATTGTCAGTGTGTGATGTGCTAATTGCTCACTGAATTTTTAAACCACTCTAGGTCCAAGCGCTGATATACATATATAGTACATAGTAGTTAACTAACTAATTACTGGGTGTACCTTTATCAGAATACTGCCTTCATCATATCCTAGTGCCACATTGTTGGAGCCCTTCATCATGGCCATTGTCCAAACGCGTTCAAGACCATAGTTCAAAGTGCTTTCCAGCCTGTAGGTGTTGGAATGCCAGATACGAACTGTACCTACAGAAGAAAAATTGAAGCAACAAGGTCATCAGAACATTACTTCATTTTATCAATGAAAACGGTTGAGATTCTATTGGCTAAATACATGTAACTCCAACAAATAAAAGAAAGTATTAAAATAATAACTTTGAAACTACTGCAGTATATGCAGTCCGATAGCAAGGTTTGGTATCATGATTTTCTGACTCCATTTAATTTCTTGACAAAATTAACAGAAACCAAACTCACAATGAAACACCACTTACATGCAGGTTTTTATGTTATTGGGGTGGTTTTGTTTTTTTGTTTTCATAATTTCTAGGTGAAATACATTTTTCTTTGAAAACTTTCTGCTGCCAACATTAACATTTTATCTCACACTTGTAAAACTGCATTGCCTTTTCACAGATTCTGATGATACCAGTTAGCATACAATCATCAGCGATACTCATACATTGTACATGTAGAAGCATTATTAATAAGACACTTTACACATTACACATTAGTGTATATTGTGGTATCAAGGTCAATTCCACAGCCATTCCTACCATCTTCAGATCCTGTCAGAATTATTGGCAGCTCTGGGTGGAACCCCACACAGGAGATGTTCTGAGCATGCCCCTCCAGTGTCTGCACACAGGTCTTATTCTGGTAGTCCCAGATCTTGGTCAGTCTATCATCTGCTCCAGATATCAGGTACGGCTTCTCTCCTCCATGGAAGTAGTCAACACAATTTACTCCCTATGGTGGACAGAGCAATAAGTTGTAAACAATTGTATTTTGCATTTCTTATTGCTTCAAATAATTTTAATTAAAATTCCTCAAATGTAAAATAATATCAGTCCATGGAAAGATCCAGGCAAATTAAACTGAGGCAGTGTTCATACAGATTACTTCATTTGAAACTTCAGGACTTTTTAAGAGTTTTTAAGGATCTTTCATTGAAAGTTTAAGGACCTTTTGACACAGACATTAGTAACGACTGAGTAATAGTAATGACTATCATGGGGTACCAAGATATTTCAATAGACACACTGGAAAACCAGAGCGCAAGATGGATTGCTGATACCAAAATATAGAAATGAAAAAACAACCAGGGTGGCACAGGCAAAGGTAAAATGTACAAAGACTGCACAAAGAATGAAAATGAATCAAGTTTCCTTGCGATTTGATCAATCCAATTCATCCATTCTAAGTAATCTTAAATGTCAACTGGTTTTTGAAGAAAATTTCTTGAAAACTGATACATATCTTAAATAGTTAATCTCTCTCGTGTGTACATGTATACCTCTTGATCATGCGATACTATTGTGGTAACCCCCTGGGACTGGTCAATAACAATTTTGTATATCGTATACAATCATACAGTAAACAATTGTCGGTTTCAAATGGAACCGTACTCGCAACGCGCGTAATTTACATGTTTTTATTGCGCGACATGCACAAAAAGTCATGCTTTTTAGCGTGACACGCGAAAAACTACACTCTCAAACTAGTGGAAATTTGCGTATTGTGCACATTTTTGATTAGAGAGTCGAAAATTTTTGCTCATCGCGCAAAATTTTTTTTCGCGTTACGCGAAAAATTAAGCCGATTTGTGCGAGTCACGATAAAACTTTGAAAACAACGACTCGGCCTTGCACCGGCCACTGACTTGCTGTGATGTTGTTTAGCATGTATTGAAAATAAAACTGATTATTTGTAGATCAGCTGATCACTTGTAGATCATGCAAAACACGTTTTGTGATCGACAAAGTGTTACAAA
>JAOBRG010014685.1:0-23573 GCA_027574985.1 Umimayanthus nakama | reverse complement strand
CATAGCAAAGCATAGCAAAGCATAGCAAAGCATAGCAAAGCATAGCAAAGCATAGCAAAGCATAGCAAAGCATAGCATAGCATAGCATAGCATAGCACAGCATAGAATAGCATAGCATAGCATAACATAGTATAGCAAAGCATAGAATAGCATTGCGTAGAATAGCATTGCGTAGCATAGCATAGCATAGCATTGTACAGCATAGCATAGCATAGCACAGCAATGCATGGTATAGCATAGCATAGCAAAGCTTCATTCCTGAAAAAACGCTTGTACGGTCACGCTTCAATTCTAAACAGTAAATATAAGTGGGTATTTACTTTTTTTTGTCCAACTAGAGCGCGAGCAAAGCGCCATCTATTTGTTGGGCAAATGCTTACATGGCATAGTAAAGTAAAGCGCAACATAGCAAAGAGAAGCAAAGCATAGAATAGAATAGAATAGAATAGAATAGAATAGAATAGCTTAGAATAGATGGGAAAAGGATAACATTACATAAAACAGCATACCGAAGAATAAAATAGCTCACCATAACATGTCAAAGAAAAGTACAGAAGTAAGAACAATGCTTTCGAATGGGATGCTGTTGAGTATGCCACGCGTCGCTTGTATTTCCAGTATACACACGAGCTTTTAAGTCAGCGTGTATAAGAAGAAACTACAAGTGACAAATGGCATGTTCCATGGTATCCCACGAGATAGTATTGCATAACTACTTTATCCTATGCCTTAATCAACTTCAACTTTATTATAGTATCTATGACAATAATTACAATTGTTTGGCTTACAGACTGATACACAAATAGGTTAACTTATCGAGGCGGACCAGTCAACATATATTATCTTACACATCGTAAAAGAGAAACATAATGGCCATACTGAAGTATTTTAATGTACATTTCGACTTAGGAGTAAAGTGTATCGTAACAAAAGAGGAGGAACAAACTAAGAACTGAAAAGAAAAGACAAAGTCAACAACATAAACCATGCAGCAACCATATATGAAATAAAGAAATGACTATAGAGTTATTCAAAATTTTCGCTTCCGTAGAGCTGTGCTTATTTGATTGACATCAACGTAGTCGTCGCAAGATTGCAGTACATCCGTTAAAGCAGTGTGTAGCCTCTTAATCTTCGGAGAACGTACAGAAATTCTAGGAACAGCTCAAAAATCTCCGCGAATTTTCCGAAAATTTCGGATGAAATGCTTCAAACCCGTTTTTGAGGAGCTAAAACGATTCATGAAACACTTGGAAACTTTTGAAACAGCTCAAAAGTGTTTTCAAGATTTTCTTATGATTTTTTAAAAGTTGTCGAAAAATCTTCGGTAATCTTCGGAAGTGTTCGGAAATCTTTGGAAAACTCCCGGACGTGATCGGAATTGTTCGTAATGGTTTGTAAGAGTTGAAGAGATTCGAAGTTGGCTTTTAAGAAGTCCTCAAAAGGACCCCAGTAAACTGTTGCGCGCAAGTGATGTCGGTCAAGTAGAATGGAATACAACCCGTTGTATACCGTAGGATATGCAATGACTATCGTAACCTCTGATTGGCTGTAGTTTTCAAGGCATGGGATGAAGCATAGTGTAGTATAGCACTGTCTTCTGCTTCTAATGTTTCTATTGGGAGATTGTTCAATAAAGTTATTACTCGTGGTACAACGAGTCAAAGTTTGGGTTCCATTTCTTTTTCTTTTTCTTTCTTTTCTTCATGTCGCGATTAGCGATTCGGTCCAATGATTGCCATACTTGGGATTTGTCCCCGTTCCCACGCGGTCAGTGCCCCTGCTAGTGATATGATAAGTCGGAACGCCCCAATGGTTTTTCCTTTTTTTTATCGCGCAATTTTATTTATTAATGAGCCTCTTGTATTTTTTAAAAAAACCGGAAAGTTTGTAACAATTGACTTTAACTGGTTTGACATAAACTTAAACTATGAAACTATATGTTGATATGGTATGGAAAGTTTAGAAAAATTTAAATAGTCGCTAAAGTTAACGTTTTTGCAAAATTCAAAAGACTATTTTGTATCGTTCCATCATAATTTTGTAGTTTCGACCAGTCGAGTAGTTGTGGTAGAGTAGGTTAAGGTGTGATATCGTAGGGTAGGGTAGGTTAGATTAGCATATGAATGAATTTGTTCAACAAAAATGTTTATCGTCTGTGGGATTTGGTGTTTAGCTGACACACTGATTAGCATATAGTAAGGTAGATTAGGGTGTGATGTTATGAAGAATTTAAAAGAATGTAAAATGTGTTTTATATTAACTATATCTTTGAATTATTTATGTTTCTAACTGTTAGTCATTGGCCACACTAGGACTTTTTAGTGTTACCCAAATAAAGTCGACACACCTAAACTTAATATACTTAATTACTTACTTGTCTATCGACAATACTGCGTAACACTGTACGTCAATTTTTTCCTTAACACCTTCTCAGCTACCACTGAATACTTTGTTATTTTTGTTCTCGTGACGTTACGTTTCGTCAACTCCGATAATGCTGTCAAAGAAATAATAAAAATAAAAATAATAACAATAACAACAGCAATAATATTAATAATAATAATAATAATAATAATAACAATAATAATAATAATAATAACAAAAATAACAATAATAATAATAGTAATAATAAAAATGATAATGATAATGATAGTGATGATAACAATAACAAGAAAAACTTACACCGCGCCTATTGCAGTTATGCTGTTGTTTTCTTAATAAAAAGTTGTTATACTTGCGATAGAACGAGGATAATTCCTTTGTAGGGGGGTATTACGGTGACGTGCCCGCTTACGTTAACACAACGTGCAAGTCGTGTGGACCAGGTAGATTTGTCAAACCTGCCATTGCACCTGGAACAAAATATCTGGATTGCAGAGTCTGTCCTACAGGTAATCTGTAGTCTTAGAAGTATACTGGGCTGTGTAACACTTTCATTTAATTAACCTTTATTATTGCTTTAAGGAACTAAAATTCCTACAAGAAGCTACTTGTAGCTTACACTCGGGCCGTAATAACTAAATCTGTGGGAAAAGACCCAAGTCCGGCACAAATTAAATTGCATTTTAAAATTCATTGGAACAGAACGGAAACAGAAGTGTCTGCGGTCAAAAGCACACAAGAATTTCCACTGCAAGCTTGATTTTTTCCCAACTTTATTGTCGTATTAAAGTCTTGGTTGATCATAATTTTTGATTATTCTGTAGACAACTGTTACATGCCGGTTGTATCAATGACAAGATAAAATCAAAGACAAGATAAAATCGAGATTTTTACATGCAACAAGTAATGAAGTTTTTTTTGTCTGTTCTCGAATGCATAATAACGCATGTGCTGACTAACGTCGACACCGTCAAAACCAAAAAAAAATACGCAGAACCGAAACCTTTTCTCGGCGCCTTCGGCCCGAGTAATTGGCAGTTTGAATAAATCTTGGCTGCAATCTTGGAACTTTCAAATATTTATTGTTTTACGCAAAACTGCAGAAAATTTACTGGAATTAGTAACATGTTTTTCAACATCAATTAGGAATATAATTTAGAGTCTTAAAGAAGAAATTAAAACCAATTCTTTTCGAAAATTTTACATCCTTCAATTTCGAGCTTTTATTTACAAAATTAATTATGCATGAATTACAAGTGATGACGTCATCCGATTAACGTCGAAAGATGCACTCAGTATCGGACTTCAGGTACTGAAAGTTTCATTTTGAGTGCTTCAAAGCTTCATCCATTCGACACCCCTTGGGTGTTCGAGGGTTAAGTTTATCTACGCACAAACAGTACATCACTCGTGGCGACAGAGCTAACCATGTTAATTGCCATATGTCTAATTTACATTTTCATTAAAACAATTTCTTTGGCAAGACTGCTAGAGCTAGAACTTCCAAATAGTTGAAACGACCTGAACTACCCAACTCCGATTCTTACAACATAAATAATTCAGTTTGCATACCCAGCAGGGTGCTAGAGGTCGACTTTCCCCAATCCAGACGACCAGCCGGAGGCTGGCAAAACGACAGCATTTAGCTAACGAAGTGGGCTGTCCGCTCGTTTTGCCAGCCTTCGGCTGCTCATCTGGATTGGGAGCGATTAAGCCCTCTGGCACCCAGGGTACAGTTCGCACAGCCTAAACAACTCAACTCGTACCCCTCCAAATATGTTTGTTAGTTATCACTACACTGTCAACAATTCATTTGGCATAATTCGCACAACCTTAGCAGTTCAACACGCACAGACTAAATAAAACAAGTACTCTAAATAAAACATTAAAAGTTTGAACATCTATATTTATATGTACGTGTATATTGTATAATGAACAATACATTCTGAATAACTCAAAACGTATTTCAACTCGTATACCATAAATAATCTAACTTTGCACCTGATAACCTCCTTTTCATTATTTCTTTTTGTAGGAACGCGCACACAGTTGCTTGCTGGCTTCAGGGGATGTCGATGCCTGGCGAACTTCCATCGTTGGGGCCGATTTGAACGTTGTTGGCGTTGCCCACAAGATAGATATGGAGCATATTGTGCCAAAGATTTACTGGTCTTAAGGAAAGGTTTTGCTTATCCGTGGCTAAATAGAACAGATGAGCTAAACTTCCTAAGATTTTCTCTGAACGTAGCAAACGAAGATGATACCTACAATAGAAATCACTCTTCTTTTCACGGCACAATTCCTTTGGTTTACCCCTGTCCCCGGACAAGTTCATGCCCAGGAGGTATTCGCGAGCAATGTGCAGAGGGGTAAGTGTCCAACCAGTGGGGGAGGGGGAGGGGGACAAGTAAAAGTCTCATGGAAATGTGCAGTTGGATGGCTGTAGGCAGTTTTGCAACTGGATTGGCTACAAAGGGGTTAAAATTTTAGTAAAGTGACTAGAATGAGGTCACACATTTTAGAGGTTTCTTGGGTAAAAAAGTTCTGATAATCAGGGAGATAAATAGGAAAATTCGCGGTTAAAAATTGTTCCTGCTGTTGTTTTCATATTCAACGTCCGGCACGCATTGCATTTTTGTCCTCAAAAACACAACCTAAACATTAACCAATTGTCCAAAAGTGACTGGACTGAAGGGGATTTCTAACTGACTACAAATTAGACTTAGCAAAATTTGAACCAAGTAGTCCCAATCCCCCGGGGTTTTCAAATGCTTAGTTCCTTCTTTCAGCACCTTTTCTGATGAAGATACAAGTGTCTGCGATCTGTATTACAATTATATAATCCACTACTTTTTCCTACTAAGACTGTTTTGTTCGTTGTTCGTTTAATAGAAGGCGGAAAGGAAGTGAATCAAATATTTTTTCAAATAGCTTGTTCCCAGAATAGTTGCTTCTCCTCTAAAGTCCTCAAAGGGGAGTTGGCTGTGAATGTATGCTTTTCGAAAGCCAAAACCTATCTTTACTCGTGCTTGGAAGGCGCCTAAGGCAAAGTTTCGGCTTCGTGTCTTCTTCTTGTTGTTCCATTGTGCAGAACCATACTATTTCAGAATTCTTATTTTAATCGCATACCTAAGCTGTGGAGCAATCTTCCGCCTTATACTCGTTCTTCCATTTCAGTATCAATTTTTAAGACTGCCATACATATGATGCTTGGCGAACCATCTGTCCTAAATGCTCTCACGGCCTGTAATAGTCTTGCTAGTCCACCAATTTGCTGCAATTAATATCTCTTGTTGTGTTCCCTCAATTTAAATTTTAAACTTTCATAACTTTTTTTTACTTTTTATTGTGAAAGTAATGCAGTGTATTAATGTTTCTGGCATTTCCTTTTTTTGGAATTGGCACACTTAGTTTTGAGCCGCGCTCTCTTGTGTTTAACTTATTACTATTATTATTAATATTATTATTATTATGAATAAACAAATAGATAAATAAATACATACATACGTACATAAATACATACTTAAATAACTTACAAAGGTTTATAACAAATAAATAAATAGATACATACATAAATAGATAGCTTACAAAAGTAAATAACATTATTAAAAGACAAAATTAACATAGAAAAACATATTACCTACGCCTCTCACGCTGAAGAAAGTTTAAAAAAAAAGTGGGAACCTCTAATTACAACACCGCTAATAGAATAGGATTTTGGTCTTTTAGACAGCTGATTGTAATTTATTTTGTTATTCATGTTTATTATAAAAAAATGTAAATGAACACTTGATACTTATTAAATAAAAGATGTCTGAAAGTTAAAAAAAAACAAAAAAAAATACATAAATGAATAAATAATCATACAAAAAAAGAAACAAATAAACGAACAAATAAATAAATAAGATTTGCTGTAGGCGTTTCATTTTTCGTTGCGATATGAATGTTAGCCCGCGTACACACGTCTCAATCCTAGAAGCCCTGGGCGAAGACCTGTGAAATTGAAAGGCGTTTAAGGACTTAAAAATTCACAGTGCGACATCGTTTCCTGATCCTGGTCAGATAAGTTAATTAACAAGGTTATTATGGTCAAATCAATACCCTCCTTGACTCGGGATCTGTTTGAAAGCTGTGCAGGAAATCTTGAACGCCACCGGCAACAATAGTACATGCAGTCAACAAGAACCAACTATCAATCAACTATTTCATTCAAATATTGCGTTTTGATACAGCAAAAGGTGTGTTAACACCAGTGAGTAAGCCTCAAGTGAACTTGACATATACTTAGAGTGTGAACGATACTCTGTTTCGTACTTCGGTCCTACTTTGTTGCCATAGGAACGAAACAACTTCAAAAGAGCCGAAGTGCACTTCCAAGTGCGTTTTGTACTCTACTTGATTGCAAACTTAACCAATAAGAGTGCAACAACGCATGTAAACAGGAATTAAGGCGCCAAAACAAAATTAGGGACTCACTGAAAGTGAAGGGACCGAAACAAGTACTGTAACTATGTACAGTCGTTGAACGCAAGACAATGAATCTCTAGATCAATAGTTGGTGTAAGTAGAATAAAAGTAAACCGTTTTCTAATCCCATTATTTAAAAATTTAATTCCGTATGTTTTTTTTTCTATTAGCGTTACCTTTCACGCCCTTGTCCGTCAGTCGCGTATCGGTGACGGCGATTATTAGCTAATATAAAACAAAACAAAACTCTTTCAACTCAAGATTGCATACAAACTTTGACTGATTTGGCCGTGGTAAATCCGTATATGCGTCCTCAGACCACATTACATTAACTGAAACCAGTGCTGAGGTAGGCCTAGATAAAAAAAAATCCGGATTTTCTTGTGGATTTTTAGACCTTAAAAAGATTTTTAGAAAATTTTGAGATATTTAGAAATGAAAATATTTTTTTTTAGCAATATTGGTATTTTTAAAAAAAACATTTTTGGCAAGATTCTTATCGATGAACAAATTGCCGCCAAACAGGTAATTGTTATCGATGTTAAATTACTTTTGACGAATAATTTTGATATTAGTAAGTTTATGCAATCATAAACTACCTAGTTTATATCGTCAGGTGTACATTTTATCTGATTTATCCTGAGCCTGAGCTTGTGTTGTCCCTGTATGTAAATATCTGTTCACCGGTTTGTCAATGAGTAACAATTCCCACAGTTCTTTCACATGTAACTAGCTAGCTGTCAGCAAAAAACATTTCTGCCCTAGCCGAGGCCGATCCAGCAAGAGCGCAACTCTGGGTGCGTCCTTTCTTGAAGGAAGTATTATGTGAGATTTTTTAGGGAAAAAATAGAGATTTATAGAACTTTTGGCGGGATTATCCGGATAGATTTTTAGGCGATTTTTCGGAATTTTTTTTATCTAAGCCTATGCTGAGGGCGTGGTCAAACCCAAACTCTGCGAGTACTTAGTCTAAGATCTGCAACGCGGATCCGGAGGATTCTGCGGTTTTTCACGAGATATTGACGATTCATCTGTGATAAACGTGGTATTCATCCGTTGAATGGCAGAAGTAGAGCAGAAAGAAAACAGAGGGCCAAAAAACTCTGCTTTCTTCAAAAGGACCGCATCGTTTTTCTTTCCCTACGCGTGACAGAATTTGGCACAAACAAATAAAAATGTTATACCTCGAAAAAATAGTGACAGATTATTTTTCAATGACATACAATTTTCGTGTGTGAACGGTTTATTCTGAAGTAGGTCTCAAATCCACTTAGTTTTCAAGTGCACTTCCGCTGTACTTGAAATCTAGTGTGAACCCACCTATGGTAATGTTCGTGATTTATGTTGTCTGTGTTTTAAGTATGCGGTATTATGATATCAAGGCTATTTCAAGATAAAATCTACCGAATCTAAGTAAACAGCATAAAAAAACCCAAACTGTATGGTTACTAAGCCCCACTATCATTGCTGGTGCCATGTTAATCTGTTCTTCAGCTTTATTGTTCTGAAAATCAGTTTTCTGGAATATAAATAAGTGCACACCGGTTCCACAAGGTGCACAATTCTCACTTATTTGATTCACTTACTTTGTTCCTTATTCTAAGTTTTAGGCGACTAATTTCCTGGTGGTTTAGCTTGCATTTTGCTTCACTAATAGCACAAGCGCTTATATACCGAGAGAAACACTATTGGTAAAAAAATGATTTGAGAATCCAAAAAATCTTTCAAACTTAACTGTCAAAATCATTTTCAGCTTTTCACGTTCAGTTATTGAGAATATATTGGCTTTCAAAAATATATGTATACTTCTTATTAACCGAGTGCGAGGTCCATACGGCAAGTTATGGACAGAGTTTTTTCCTTCCTTTTATGGCCCAAGCGCAAAACGCGAGGGCCATGAAAACAGGAAGGAAAAAAACGAGGATCTATAACTTTCGGTAAGGACTGAGCAAACGAGGCTAATAAGATGTTTACTATATGGCTTTGTTGATTATTCTGGTTTTCAAAAGAGCTAGCGGTCCGTACGGCTACTTACGGACCTGGAATTGACCAATCACAGCACGCGAAATCATTCAGCCATATAACAAAACTGTTTACATACATACATACATACATACACACACACTCACACACACACACATACATACATACATACATACATACATACATACATACATAAACTTTGTTTAAACTCGAATTTACAGGGTAGCTGGAATATAGCTAATATCTTCAAGAATACAACACAAAAAATATATAAATATATGACAAACATATACAAAAATTAGATAACATTTTTTTAAAAAAATGCGCATTGTGAATCTTAATAAAAATAGCTAGGTATTATCAGAAAATATATTGGTGGCAATATGAATAATACGCCATACATGTATGTTTGCTGTAAAAGTTCAAGATTTTAAACATGCGTCCGACACACAAAATGCATTTAACGTAATAGACTGAAATATCACAACCTTTCATAGCTGATCATTTAATTGCTCAGTAAACACTGAGACAATTATACCAACGGAGCAAAATGTAAATAATGACGTCAGGAAGATTCGCCTGTTCATGAGCTGTTTTATGAACAAATGTCAAATCATTAGTAGCCAACGAGGTTAATGATGGTTTAATGATGGCAAATGGTAGTGATGAAAAAGTAAGCGTTGCATTGAGTGAAAGACCCAAGGCCCCCACTCGTGGCTTCGCTGCTACAGTATCATTACCTATCATTTGACCACATTAGCCCCTTATTTGCCTAAAGTAACCAAATAAAGCCAAACGTTTGCCTGCCTGCGAAGTCCTGAGGCTATGTTATTAAATGCTGACAATGCTTTGTGTTTCACTTGAACAGGTACACGGGTCCCCTTTGTAGTATCTGCAAAGTTGGCTATTTCAAAATGCTGTCAATGTGCCGTTTCTGTCCCTCTACTAATTGGATTATTGGACAATCTGTCGCCTGTTTCTTTCTACTTGTTGCCTTGTTTGTGTTTCTTTGGTGGAGTTCCAAAAGAAAGGCTAGGAACAGCAATCGCAAGATCCGAGATGTTTTCCTGAGTAATATGAAGATCGCAGTCGGCTTCTTCCAAGTGACTGCTGGCATCATGGATGCGTTTCAATATATTCAATGGCCCGAGTACCTAGACGAGGTAGCCAAGATCGCTGAGGTGGTTCAGTTAAACGTGCTGCAGATCTCACCAGTAGAGTGCATGGACCACACCATGAGGATGAACATTTTTCAGAACATGCTTTTTATGCTCGGAGTTAATGCATCAATATTTGCAATTACCACTTCTATGTATCTGTTGGTGTACGGATTCCTGTGTATTAGTTGTGTGAACAGCAAAGATCGACAGGCAAAGCTATCTGACACAAGGGTCACACTCTACCGTTACAGCATTGTTATCCTCTTCATCATCTTTCCCGGCACATGTTCTAATATCACGCGATCCATCCCCTGCCACACGATCTGCCAATCTAAGAACAGAACTGTTTGCCACACGTACGTTAGAGGCGATTACAGCATCAACTGCACTGAAGCGTACGAGGAGAAAAAGGAAACTGCGCGTTATGCGTTGAGCTACATTTTCGTCTTCCCCGTCCTTGCCTTTGTGTATCTGTTTAAGTTTTTCAAGTTTACAGGCCCAAAAGTGGAGAACGGACCAATAAGGATGCAAGGAGAGCCAGAGATCGCTGCCTACACACCTGATACTCAAGTCGTCGTGCGAGGTGATCACTCGGCAAACAACAAGAACATATACAGAAAACTCAGTGAAAATAGTCAAGAACCGTCACCGCCCCAAAAGATTGTCCCAGATGAGGTAAACGACATCGACACTGTCAGCATGTACATAGGTCAATCATTAGAAAACATCGAGCTTGTGCCCGTTGGTGAGGATTGTGGAGGAACCTTGGATGATTATACTGACCAAGTGCGCGAAAAAAATGGTGGAGATGAAGATACCCCGGACCCTGAGCTTCTTCAAGCAATGTCGTTTATCTTTGAGAACTTTAGGCCTAGATTTTGGTTCTGGGAGTTTCTCGAAACCATTCGAAAGATATTGTTGGTGTCAGTTCTGTTCCTGATCGGAGAAACAAGTAGAGCATTTATCGCCTTTAGTGCATTGTTTTCGGGTCTCTACGCTGTTATGTTTGCTCGAGTAAGGCCAATGAATGATGGGTTTGAAAACCGCCTCCAAATGCTCTCCCTCACCGTGACATTTGCAAACCTGGCCGCTGGAGTAGTAATGAAGATACCGACTGAGCCCAACATATACACTAGTGATCCGTTCCTAGACAACTCCGTAATCGATACGCTGTTGGTTTCTATTAATTTTTCCGTGGTACTCGCTATAACAGGTATGTTCTGATCTAATAGTATCTAAACTTTGCATTTGTTGTAAACAGGTTGCTGAAAGGCCCCGCAGAGAGCACAGGCGCCAACAGCTAGAGACTGAAATATAAGCAAATGTATGAGAAATAAATAAGATTGCTTTTGAAAAACAAACCTTCAGTTCGACAGAGATATTTCATGAAAAAAGGGTTGACTTGACCTTGCTGGACGTATTGGTTGTGTTTTTAGTGTGATTCCTTGCGTAATTTGCTTGCTGGGCGAAATTTCATTCCCTTGTATTTATAAGTAGTGAAAGGCGGAGAGCTCTCACAATAAAGGCGACTATGTCAGATCAGTCGACTGACATTAGCTCGCTCTAAATTTCGAATCATTAACTGTAGGCCCATTTACACTAGACGAAAAAAGTGGAACGGGTCGGGTAAAGAATGGAACGGATCTGGTAAATTTTCTAGTGTAAATCGAATTTTATCCGTACCATTCGTACCCAATCCGTTCCTGAAAAGGACCGCAACTGGTTGAGTTCCTTTTCAGGAAAAGATCGGATAAAAATTTGTTGCGTACCCACTTCTCGGTTTCCTTTCCCTCGTGTAAACGCAAGAAGCGTTTTGGGGTACCGGTCCCGTCGAGCTTTTCGAGCCAGCTGTGGTTTTGTACAGAGGTGTTGTTACGGACCCCTCTCGAGGAACCGTGTAAATAGATCCGTACCCGTTCCATATCATGTTTGTGACGGACCAAAGTTCTATCCGATCCGTACCAACAATTCTATTGTGTAAACGGTGAATTTTTTGTGGTACCGGTACCGATTTTTATCGATCTGTCCCACCTTTTTCATAGTGTAAATGGGCCTTTTATGAGCTCAATTCTACCCACAACGAATTGCAGATAGATTATCTTTTACCCACCACCTTTCAGGTATCACAGGATGCTTCTTCTTCATTTTGCAAAGCAGTTATTTTCATTCATTGCCAATTCTGGAGATAAATGTCACTACTTCTGGAGCAAACTTCACAAAACACCTAGCTACTCACTGCACCTCCACCGTGACAAAAGTAAAACAGTTCCCCTTCCCACGCGCGGTTCGTTCGGCGCCACATACAATCCAAAATCAAATAAAACCACGTGCGATGAAAAATGGAACCAAATTTTAGAATCACGTGCTATAAAAACTGTGCTCCTAACTGACTAGCTACTTACCACAATGCTACCGGAGGTGGTTTTAAAATTTGTTAGAATTTGATTACACGTGGTCTTAAAATCGTAAAAAGAAGACTGAAAGCATCCTGTGACATCTGAAAAGGTGGTAAGTGAAAGGTATATTATCTGCAGTTCGTTGTAGGAGAAACTGAATTCAAAAAGTTAATGATTCACAATTTAGAGCGATTTGGAGCCATTGGTATAAGGGCTATCCGCCTTTTAATAATTTCGAATAGAAGGGAATTACATTTCGCCCAGCGGGCAAACTACGCAAGGAATCACACTAAAAGCACAACCAGCACGTCAAGTAAGTTTAAGTCAACACTTTGTTTCTTGAAATAGCTCTGTCAAACATAAGGTTAGTATTTTAAACGCGATTTTATTTCTTTCACATACATTTGCTTATATTTCAATGTCTAACCGTTGGCGACTGTGCCCAAATTATTTTTTGACATAATTCATATATCAGTTTTACGACAACTTCTGACTTTTCAAAAAACAAAAGGAAAGTACTTGAGCGTTTTTATATTGGTAGCATCTACCAATTTGGAAACATTTGTGTTTCAAGCAATCTATATGCCTGACTTGTTTACTGTCTGTGCACATCAGTTTCGCGGCTGTGACAGAAACTTTTGCAAATGCTTTTCTTTTTGGATCTGTTGTGTTGTCATTGAATTTGTACATGTATACGCTAACACAACCGTTGTTCCCAATCACGGTGAATAGTAGCTTTTAGAACATTCACCCCACACTTCACAATTCGGTGAATATTTTTCCTTTAATCACCTCAACTCCAGAGAACAATTATTAACTAAACAACTTGCGTACTTTTAAAAGATACTAGAGAGACCTTCAATAATCACTGACAGAAGGATGACGAGGTGAATCTCAGCTACTATACAAGGCAAAACAAAGGCAAGGTCTTCATACAAAAGCAAGGTTTGGCTGGCTGTAGTGGTCGAGTATAGGACAGTTAATACTCCAATGAACTGGAACTAACCATAGTCTTCTTCAGTTCAGTTGAAAACATAGAACGAGCTATACAGCGCTCGAAACGTTCACACAAGATTTGTAATCAAAAACGTGCCATGTCACCTTTTCAGCCTTCCAGTGCGACTATCAAGTTCTATTGGTGACTTTATGTTGCATTTGTCAGACGATTACAATTTGAACGAAGAAAATACACCGTGTACAGAAAACACATGGGCGAAGCGACCGAGCGACGACGAGCTACAACAAACAAAAGTATAATGCGTTGGTTTGCCATCATTTCAGTTTTGTTTTCGGCACAGGAATAAGTAAATTGTTCAGTTCTTGTAAAATATTAGAAAAGTAATGTTCTCAAAGACAAAATCTTGGATACGAGGCATATATTAGGCTTTTTGGGTCTTGATAGACTTTAACCATTACTCGCTCATAAAATAAACTCACCCTCGTAATTTAAATATTTTTGAAAAAACCTGTTCGATTACACATTAAGTGACAATGAACATGTGTATTATATCTTTGTTTTTGATAATTAAGAAAATGCTACTAACTGCCTTGAATTTTAAACGTGCCAACACTGAAACGGTCTTGTCTTGTGCATTTAGTTAAATTCATCATGATCCTGTTCGAAAGTTTCTTTGAGTGGCGCAAGAACCCAACCTGCAGTGCAGAGTGTTGCCTGATTGTTGCCCAACCTATGGTAGAGTTTAGTGGAACGGTCACGAACATGGCGGGTACAACTGTCCGCAGACATCAGCTGGTATCGATGGCAGAAGGTCCACAAACACTTCGAGGAGCTGTTGGAGAGCACCTCCAATTTGGTTTTGCGGAAGAAGATACTAAAGATGTTCCACCTGAATCTGGTGCAAAAGCAAAGGCCAACGACAGGGCGGACGAAAAGGACCCGTATGAACAAGAAACGAAGTCGTAAGCAATATTTAGTCGTAAATGTTCTAGCTTTTTATTCATAAAATAATGCGCCTATAGACTGTAGATATGCTAGATATTTGGAATTTGATCTGATTTGAAACAGCAAGACTCAAATCTGTACTTTTACAATTTAATACGTACAGTTTGTTTACCCGAGCATGTCTTTCTTTTCAGGCAGCATTTTGTGTTGTTGGACGATGGCCCACAGACACTTGCTACACCCGACCCTTCTGATGCGGTGAAGGATGGCACTGAAGATGCGTTTCCTGAGTCAGATGAGGCAGCAGGAGCCAACAACACGACGGACGAAAAGGACCCGGATGAACAAGAAACAAAGTTGTAAGCAATATTTGGTTGTAATATCTCTAGTCCTCGCTTATGCCTATAGAAAATAACTTAAACAGCTAAAACCTTGGTTTTAAAACAAGTAGTGATGTAAAGCTTTCGCTGCAGTTATTGCAACACACGTAGTTTAGCAGCCAACTATGACAATTTTGGTCACTTGTTGAATGTTGAATAAACCAATTACAACTTGCGCTCCTAGATTTCTGACCAATCAGTAACAAGAAAAGAGTTCAATCAATACAAGCAACCAACCTCTGAGAAACTGTGGCCATAAACAAATAGGTCTGGAATTTTACTTTAACAGCAACAGTTTTTTGAACAAGATACAACTGCTGCTTTGCTTATATATATAAATATATTTAGATTTTGCAAATAATCACAGTCGTAACTACTGTAATTCCTGAATCCTAAAATAAGGCGCTCATAGACTGTGTATACACTCTATAAAATCTTAAAATTGGACGGGTTTAGAAAAGCAAGGCTCAAATTAGGTTTTTTTTGCGTTTTAACACGTACAGCTTGTTCAGTTATGACTTATGTATACTAAATCACAAGCATGTCTTTCTGTTCAGGCAGCAGTTGGTGTCGTTCGACGAAGGCCCACAGACAGATCATGGAGCTGCGCTTAACCGATCTGATGCGGTGAAGGAGGATACAGACGATGTACCTCTTGAGTCAGATGCAGCAGCAATACCCAACATCATGGCAGACAATAAGGACGTGGATGAACAACAATCAAAGCCGTAAGCAATGTTGAGTTGTTGGAGTTCCTGAATCCCAACAAAATACGCTAATAGACTGTTATGTACGCTATATTTTTTGCAATTGGACAAGTTTTGAACAGCAAGACCTAAAATGCAAGTTTTACGTTTTAATCAACACAGTTTGTTTTATTGTATACTAAATCACAAGCATGTCTTTCTTTTCAGACAGCAGTTTGTGACGTTAGATAAAGTCCCACAGATACAACGAAGAGCTACGCTATTCCGCTCTGATGCTGTGAATGATGTGACTGAGTATGTGCCCCTTGAGTCAGGTGCAGTAGCAACAGCTTGCAATGTATTAAGTGTGGAGGAGCCTGACGTCAAAGAAACACCCTTGTAAGCTTCATTGGGTTGTAGGACTGGCTTCAGTTTTTTGAGTTCTAGTTATGTCAGTTATATGAAAATATTAAACTGAAGTGTTTTAGGTATAGGTTTCTTTACTTTCGTTAAATTGCAAAGTCAACCGGCGGTTAGATTAGAGTAGAAAGAGGAAGACAGAAAGTGTTTTTGTTTTTTCTGAAATTAATGTTCCAATTTCTCTGTTTGCTTTTAAACAAACTGCACACAAAAGAAAGATTTAAAACATAGAGAACTTTTTAAGACTTGTAAAAGAATCTGTAACAAATAAACTCCTAGAAGCTTTGTTTAGGACGCACATGAATAAGACAGGGTCTGCAGCTGTTTACCCGCTTCATATTCTCGCGTTAAACAAATTGCTTTCATAATCATGAAGCTGTATGGTTGACCACGAATCCAATTCAAAACTTTTAAAGTTTTCTTGCCTATCTCTTTTTGTGTTCCCGGACATCATCTTACTGTACATAACAAAAGGCAAAACAACTAGTTCAATGAAAGAGCTGCTGGTTTTCGGCTACTGGCAAATGATATTCCCGTCAAGTTTACTTGACTTTTATTACGGGCCGCAACGCCACGTGGTCCAAGCTTTAACAGGTAGTTAAGATACGCACAGAGTCCACGGAGGGTAAGGGGCTGGGGCTGGTTGGTTCAGCCTCCCCCCCCCCCCCCCTCTGCCACACACACACACGTTTTGGGAAGTTACAGATTTACTGAGAAGCAGTGTATTCAGCCCCCCTCCCCTTCCACTTTGAGTGAGCTAATCAGCCCCACTTTTAACATGACTCTGCGGTTTCTCAAGCTTTGTAAGGGTTTCTAATCAATAAGTGGGCCTAGCTTGAATTATATGTATAAGGTTAGAACTTAGCCCAAGCTGCCTTACGGTTGTGTCTTGGTTATCAAAACGACAATTCCGTCTTAAAATGTCAATACTTTTGTTTCAGAGAGCAGCTGATGGAGGATGATTTTGAAGATGCTTTCCCTGAATCAGGCGCAGACGCAAAAGCCAGTAATACGACAACAGTTGATCTTGACACACGTTTGTAAGCTCCACTGGGTCGAAGAAACTCTAGCTCTTCAGGAGTCTTTGATTGGGGATTGCTACTTTACTTGCAATTAGTTTACTATAATTGGTAGGTTTTAAAAGAACAAGACTATATTTCTCGTTTTAGAAAAAAGTTATATATAGTCAAGTTTGGCTGTGAAAACAGATGTGTGTTTTACACAATCACACACATCTTTCAAATAGCAACCTTGCTTAGCAAATTCGATCACTTATATTGCTTATAATCAGTATATAAAGCCAGGTGGAATCTGTTTGCTGATTCATTACCAGTCAAATTGTTCAAGGTTTGACAACTATAAATGTTTTAAAGGTGCAAATTAGAACGAGTTTAATTAACAAGAACAGGCAGTTTGCAGTGGACGTCAACATACAGCAAGCTAATCATCTGACTGCTGCTGACATTCAACGTAAAAAAACCCCCAAATTTGAGGTTTGTTAAAAGTGTGAAAACTTCGAGATAGGAATTGCCTTGTTATTAGTTTTGCTTAATAACCATTTTACCGTTACCATTTACAGATGTGACTCAGAAAACAAATAGATAGTGAATAAAAAGAAAAGAGAAAAAACAAAAAGTTGGTTTTTAGCAGATTAACACTGTCTGAGCCAGTTTAAACTGCTTTTAAAGAGTTTCAAAAAATGGTTTACAAAAAGATAAAGCAGTGGTAGACTAGTCAGGTAAAAATATAAGCTGACATTAGTTTGTCTTCACACAGGATTTTAGCGTGTGTTAACTGTAGTCGAAATGTACAAAAATGAGTATTCAATACGTTAACTTGAGTAGACCGAGGCTGAGTTGTGTTTCGGGTATAACTACTAGCATGCGTAACAAGTCTAAACACGCAATTTACTTTAGTGTAGAAAATTAAACGTTGTGTGTATTGATTTATTAAAAGTATTATTTCGTATAAGTACCAGGAGTCAGTTTGATGCAGGTTTTTGTTACACTTCCTTGATAAATTTGACTAAACCTATAAAAAATGAGAAAAAAGGACGACTAAAAAGTTGCATGTTTGTATGCTATTTTCACATAAAATAAGACAACTTTATTTGAAGCGCTAAAACTACAAAATTAAGAGTAGGCAAACGAACAACATCAAAAATTTTTAAAAATGAAGAAAAAAAATACTTTTTAAAAGTTTTAGTAAATACTCAGAACTTGAAATGATTTAGATGTCACCAACGAATGGATGAAGCCATTCCACCGATATGATTGATAAATATTACCAAGTGCACCAAGTTATAAACATAGTTGATGCCAACAGTTGTTAGGAGATATGCATATGATAAAGCGAGAAGGCAGGCAAAGATTTTTTTCATAGAGGCTGAAAATAGCTAATGTTATTTGAGCTAATTTGGTCAAAGTTTATTTGATTTCCGTGTTTTGGGAGCAGTAGCAGACAAAGTGACATAGGTTTGCCACATTACGTTACACTTTAATAATTTGTAGGGTTCTATTTAAGTCTCTTTTGAGTTTTCTGCAAAACTGACTCATCTTGATCAAACTACCTTCTTGAAATAATTTGTTAAACGAGAAGAATTTTAGTAATATTTAACCATCATTTTATTTGTCCTCCTTGTATAAAGAAGCAATGACAGTTCCGTCAAACGTTATCTCAAGTATTCGTGGTTTTCCATCATCAGGCTCATCGCTGTAATTTCTTATTAATCCACATTCTGTTAAAGAGTTTTCCCAGAGTGATGCGAAGCGTCATTTCATCGGTATAAACGAGCGCACACTTGTTTGTACTTATTTTTTCTAGCATCTGTAACATTTTTATTACACTCACGTTTGTTTAAAATAGTCGAAGAACGGGTGTTTCTTTCATTATTCATTGCTTCCTTTATATTTGGAAACGCGGTCGCTACTCGATGAAACCAAAGCTATAGGTAGCTTGCCTCGTCCCCAGTCAACCTCCTTCGGTTCTCTTCTTTTGCCTGGTTACCTAGTTTCTTTCGAAAATGGACGCCATTCTGTGTCCACCAAAGAAATAGGTAACCGCGCTGCACTTAGCTAACCGAGCAGCTGACTGGAGATGAGACTAAAAGGGAAAATCGAGATGGTCAATTACTATGTGTAACCAAGAGCAATTGCAAGCTATACCTGAGGAGGTAAAGAAAATAATTTTTAATCAGTAATTATTTAATGCAAGAGCATGGTTTTTAAGACTTGTAATCAACTGCCGTAGTCCTTTGACTGTCTTTTCATCGTAGCCTAGCTCAACTCTGCGAGTTTTGTATAAGCTAACGATACAACCAAAATATGATAATGTTATTCTCAGAACTGAGCGTTGTTGTCGAGTGAGAAAAAATAGGGAGAGGGAAAGATCTTTTTTTCAGAGACCAAAACCGTACCCTAACGGAAATACTGTTTTACTTGTTCATAAAAACAAAAACTATTAGGACTGCGGCAGTTGGTTTTGAGAATTTATTAGACAAATACACTCTGAGTGTAAAAGTTGTAGAGGAGAAATATTGTCAGTATCGTTCTAGTGGCGGTAGGTAGAACAAAGGTTGGAAACCGTTCAAACTTTTTCGATTTTGTGTAAGAGCGATCGGGGAAGTTGCAGAGAGAGGAAAACCACTCCACGCAAGCCCCCTTGAAAAACAAAACATTGGAAAACGTGATATCCAGTTCTCAACCGGGGAGGATTGAAAGCATTCCTTCTTTTTAAAAATTAGACCGACAGACGATTAAAGAGAAGGGTGACTATATAGTGAGTAGTGGTTGAATGCAATAATGAATTAAGCATATCGTGGTTGTCTTTTCAACGACGCTAACTGCTAGGTGGATGTGAACGAAAACTATCTGGAATACTAAATAGTGTTAGAGATCTCCAAGAAAAAAACTTTCAAATAAAAAAGACCATTGCTCTAATAACTGACTCGATTAATTGCTCCTCGGTTTCCAAAATAGTTTTACTCCTTCAGGTTTTTAAACTTAACCTTGAAATTTTTGTAAATACTCAGAATTTGAAATGACTCTCCCCTTCTCCCCTCCCCCCTCTCGCTTTTTTGTCCTCGCCCCATATTTCGCGCCTCCTGAAGGAAAAGAGGAGACTACTCGCAGTCTACTGCATATTTTAATTCTCGTTATGTTTAAAAATGAATATTTAGCGTTTAGAGTTATATATGTTTTTTTTTTATTTTGCTTTCTCTTCAGACCGTTTGCCGAGTTTAGCTACTCTGTTTTGTATGTATTGTTTTGAAAACGTTCTTCGTGCTCGAGGCAAATTCGAACCAACTAACAATCACGTTTTGTCTTTTGTCTTGCTTAATGTGTTTTTGCGAGTTCATAAGAGTTATGTCGACAAAAATTACCATTTTGGAGAACCTTCGTAATTTTTCAAAATTTCTTAATAAAAAGAACCTATTAGAAAATCTTTCGAAATCTTCAGAAAATCTTCTGAAACATTGTTCAAATCTAAAAAAATTAAAATCTGTCATAACCTTTTTTAATATTTTTTAAGTGTTTGGAAATGGGTTTGTTTTATTTAAAGCGATTGTTCATTCTGCAAATATTGTAACTTGAGTTAACTTCCTAATGTTTTTATACAAAAATACCGAACAACACCGAATCACGTTTTCTTGTTTTGAAGTTTTTTGCAATAACATGAAGATGAAGTCATGTCATTCCTGCGGCTCGCTTTTCAAGGTTCGTACGCGCTTCAAGGAAGTTTTGGTCAAATTCCAAACGAAGTTGCTCTTAAGTGCTTTCAGTTTCAGAAGCAAATATCTATAATTAGATTAGTTGGATTCTAAAGTATCCATCTTGCGACTCATAAATACACAAAAAACATAAAAACTCGTGTTCCCAGCTTTACCAGCTTGGCGCTGGATATCAAACGTTTAAGAGACAGAAGAGAGAAAACTTATCAGTAGAACACGAATGCAAATACACTTAATGTCTACTCAAGCGCAATGAAGATCAAACCGTTAGTTGTGTCAAACAGACAATCAGAGAAAAAAGCGTGATAAAACCGTTTCTGCATGACAGAATGAAATTGGGGCTAAATGTAAGATGTTCCTACTGGATCGTATCCAAGGTTTTATTCGTTGTACATTCCATATACACAAATGCTTCCACGAGCTTAAGTTATTTTGGTAAATTACAAATTAAACTAACAAAGCTGTTAGTGCAATGGACGTCATAACTTTAACCTTAACCTTGAGCTTGAAGCTAAATAAACGTTTCAGCGACCTTGATAGCACAAAACGACGAATACCAGATGAACAGTCGAACTAAAACACAGGATAAGAGGAACCAAAGTTTTAAGAAAAGTGCATGCTATGAAAACTTCATCTGTTTAGAAAAGCTGCCCTGTTTTCTATTATTTGACCAGAATATTTTTCCAAGCTCACAGGAACTATATTCTAAGGGTGAAATTGGTTGATAGGTATGACAACCACATGTCGTTTAAAATATTTATGAGAATGCCAATTTATGGTATCTCAGCACGTTTTTTCCGTTTCACAACACGGAAGAACTACAATCAATATTCATTTTTTTCTTAAAATAATTAAATAATAGTACCAGACAACAAATTGGTGCATAAAAAGGAGCTTAAGTTTAATATTTAGCATACTACCAAATACTATAACATCATAAGCGTTTGAAGCTTATCATTTAAAATCGAAAAGTTTTTGCTGATTTTCAAACAGTTCAAGCAACCTGTTTCTGTTGTGTTTGCTTCATGAAGTATTAATTTGTTTGAGAAGTAATAAGATTACTGCTATTCATTATTTATAAAACAATATAGTCTCGGTAAATTTTCAGTAAAGCATAAATGTCTTTTATGTCAACGGCGATTTGCTGTTTCAAAATCATATCTCGTATTTGGAATAATCTGAGCTATACAACTCTTAGCTATAGGTGTATTGTTGTCATCTAAAGGTGCCTAAGGGTAACATTAGTCAAAATAGGCAAAATGCGCTGGTTGGATAGATTGATTTAAGAAGCACAGATGTTGAATTCACAGTTTTAATTAACAAAAACTGGAAGACCACGCAACAGCCTTAGCATTCATTTCACTGTGGAGCAGCGTAGAGTGTTTCCTTGGGTCAAGAGAAAAAAGACATGAAGTCCAGCAAGTCAATCGCGTGTTTACTTGTTTGTTTATTTTTTAACATTTACTGCGCCAAGGGAAGTCAGATCTACCCAACACTTTGGTGGGTTTCAGACAACCCTGTGTAAGTTTGTTTTCAGTTGTTCATTTTTGGTTTCGTTCTTAGTCATAAGGTATCAAGAGGGTTGTTCTTGTCTTGTGGTAAGCCGAGAATCAACTAAAGGCTTTTGGTTTGACTGACAACAAGTACAATTTCGACTATGACTTTTAGGCACGATTATTGACAGGAGTTCTGGCTAAATCTCTTGTTAATCTGCTTGTTTACCATGAGCACTGCTGAAGATCTCGAAGGCTACATCCCACAAATTCAAAAGCAAAGTCGTGCTTCTAGTCAAAATCGTTGTCGTACAGTAGTCAAGTCTAAAGATTTCTACTTTGTACATTCATTCTTAATCGGCCATTTTTTGGCTGGATCGCGAAAACTTTATTTAATTATAACGAAAATTTCTTTAATTTTTTGGCAGCGGCCATGATGATGAAGATGCAAATAATTCTGGCACTTTTAGCATGCCAAAACCTGCTTTAACCGAATGATTGTCAACAAAGGACCTCAATGGAATACAAAATAGCTTTTAATGTCTTGTATCACTTGAAATGCCAAAGTTTGCATGTCCAAAATATAAAACGAGTTCTCAACTAAAATTAGATTTTATAATTTAATTATAATTTATTATTTAGAAAATCCGCAGCAAACTTAGATTTGCTTGAAAGGTGGAGTAAGGGCACGAGAATGCTTACTTTATTCGTACTCAATTTCAAGCTTTTTACAAATATTGTGTTCTTGCTGAACTTCTTCAAAAACATAATTAATTATATAGGAATCTTGCGGAGATATTGCATTTCTGTCTTTCAAATTTTTCGGGAACAGGGTTCCGCACCTCAGAACTATCGCAGTATCGGTTTTTCACAAAAACGTCATTTATTCAAAGTCCTGGAACAGGAATTCCGCATGGCCGAACTGCAGTTCCACAGGAAGACAGTTCTTCGAAATCTTAAAGAACATCAATCTTGAAAACCAATTTGAAAATCTTGTGTCTTCTTTGGAAAAGGAATTAAGTAAAGAGCCAATTCTTGCACAACACATTTCAAATCAGAATTGAAAACTAAATTCTTCAGCGGAGAGAATCGAGCGTCTTGTGCTGCCTTTAACTTCTGTTTGGCATGAAAACTTTGCACAAGTATAGCGGGGAAAGCATTTTACAAGTTGATACTTTATTCAATTTTAAAATCACTTTCTGAAGCAGCCAGGGTGGGGCAAATTGACAACCTCCAAACGCTTCCAAAACTTAAAAACTGAAACTCTGAAGCATTTAACAAGGAACTTTCGGTATTTGTAGTCCAATAAAGAGCAAATCTTTTGACAAAATCGTTTGTAACTTACGGCAAATGTAATATTCAAATAAAAAAATAACAGTTGTTTTTTACAATTTTTGTTATAATTCCTTCTTTTCTACTCTTTAGGTAATTGGTGTTAATTGTATTCCTATCTGATGCTGGTAAATTTGCTAAAAATGAAGTTTTGAAAACCATGCTATTGTTTATAATTTATATGAATGACTTACCAAACGTTCTTGAATCTTGTAGCATTACTTTGTACGCTGACGACA
>JAOBRG010014574.1:0-23589 GCA_027574985.1 Umimayanthus nakama | reverse complement strand
CCCCAACCCCTACCCATAGTTCATTACAGGCTGTTGGAGATGATGATGTTTGAAAACAGCAAGATGTGTGAAGTAAGGAAGGCCTCAGTTTGATATTTCTCTTACAGACCTCACCCTTTAGTAAAGAGGTACTTAGTAAGTTGCAGTACTGTTAAATTATTCAGGACTCTTCTTTTCTGTATTTCGTGTATGACATCAATTGGCCAGGCAGAGTGGAAAATTTGTTCCCCTTTATTGTACTTTTGTGTTAAAGCATCTTTGGTTCCTTCAAATTTGAAAGTTCTACTAGTTAAAGAATAATTTTGATTAAAGGCATGTATCAAATGTCAGAAGAATTTTAAGAACAAGACAATTTTATAGAAATGCACTTGTGAGGTCCTTTATTTTTAGAGAGTTAATCTATATTGAAGTATTGGGAAACAATGACTTATGTCAGTGTTATAATGTGATGTTCAGTTAACTGTCTAGTAAATAGTTAAAAGGGATAATATTATTTGTTTTTGCTGGTTCAAGTTGTTCTGTCCTCTCTTCAACAGGCTGTGAACAAAGCCATGCAGAAAGATGCAACCGATCTCACTATTGGAGTACTTGACATTTATGGCTTTGAGATCTTTCAGGTTGGTTTGCTGAAGGGATTTCATTTTTATCCAACTGGGTTAACTTTAAACTGCAAGTGGAAGAGTTCATGAAATTTGGTTTGATTTTATTTTTTGCAGAAAAATGGCTTTGAACAATTCTGTATCAACTTTGTGAATGAGAAACTGCAGCAGATTTTTATTGAACTTACGCTGAAGGCAGAACAGGTGAAGTGATAATTTTTAATAATAGTTAGTATGTAATAAATAAATGTAACTAATTTTTAGAACAACAATAATTAAAATATATAAAAGATGCTTTTATGGCAACAATGATAATAAAAATAAAAATTATGGACATGTAGTCCTTTGGATATACGTTATTTTTAGTTCAAAATGAGGTAGATAAACTAAATAATTTATTTCAAAAAAAATTAGGTAAATTTTTATTGTTTCTTTGTCCATTTGTCCAGTCTGGCTAACCCGACCAGTCAGTTCTTAAATGGAACCCACAAATTAGTCTCAGAACTGGTTCTGGCCAGAATGGTCCTGCTCATGGATCATAGCCACTCAGTTCTTTAGTGGAATGCACAAGTTCTCAGACAGGATGGTCCTGCTCATGGATCATAAGGCTCTGCTCCACTCAGTTCTCACACTACAGTTAGCCTACTGTAAGCATAGAAATTTGGAGAGTTTTGTTCAGGAAAAATGTAATTGGTGCTTTAGACCTTTACTTTTAAACTGACCAGAACCAGTTGTTTTTTTGACTTGCCAGATCCTACAGGTAGAACAAAATTTTGACAAGTGACCTTAGTATGCTCATAGATTAGGACAATATTTTTGCATTCTGGTGGTCAATTAAAGTAAATTACACCATTCACATTCATCTGCCAATTTCTCTTGCTGATATATAATTATATTTTATCCTGACTAACTAGTTAAGTTTGTTTTTTCCCTTTTCCAGGAAGAGTATGTTGATGAAGGGATCAAATGGACACCCATTGATTACTTCAACAACAAGATTGTGTGTGACTTGATTGAAGCCAAGGTAAGATCGATAAGTCGACACTTTATTGTTGCTTAATATTGTTTGTTAAATTGAGTACTACATGTATTATAAATAGAAAATGAATTTGCAACCTTCCACTATTTTCATCACCTCTTTGATAAAGTTAACGTCAAAATAATTTATAACTTTCTTCATTACAAATATCGCCTTCAAAAGCCAACTGTAGTGTAATGATCTTATGGTTTTCAGTTGAAAGCTTCAAGTTTATTTGAACATAGTACTTAATTATGATTTTCATTTTGTTTCTCTAGAAACCACCAGGTGTGATGTGTGTGTTGGATGACGTGTGTGCAACAATGCATGCGCAGGGTGAAGGAGCAGACCAGAAATTGCTGGAGGTTTGTTTTAAGATGATAATAATTATACTAAGTATTAATAATAAAAATTAAGTACAAGTTAGATCTTCCTCTGGTATACTGTATTAACAACACTTCATCTGCCTACCAAATTCTTTCATTCTAGTTTGAAGTCCAAATATTGTTAGATAAAAGTATTCTCAGTGATCCAATTTTACAAACTGTAAAATCTCAATGACATTTATCAACCCTGTGAGTGAAACTTATTTTTATTGGGTTGGGCTAGGGCTTATACCAGGTTAAAATGTTTTAATGTAACAAATAATTCCTCTAATTTTTCACACGGAAATTAACATGATAAAAGTTTTCTATAATTTTATGTACCTGGACTGGTCAGGCATAAGATATTTATTGTATGTACAACAGTACAAACTTACGATGATAGGAGTGACACAACTACAAACCAGAGTGTTTCACTCTGCAGTTATCAACCTCCCAGGAGGTGGACAACGTCAATTAGCCAGAGATAGCAAATCAACCAGATTGCTTGAAATACCAACATCACAGCGTTTATATGTGCTAATGTTTGTTTTCCCTTGCTTTTCAACCTAGTTGATTTCTGTATGATTATAACATGTCATAACTGTCAGGATGGTATTTTGACCTTGAATACAAACTTGACTTCACTCATTCTTTCTTGAAGAAACTTGCCGGGGCAGTTGGAACTCATCAACATTTCCAGCCCACAGGTCAAGGATTTATCATTCATCATTACGCTGGAAAGGTATTACTAGTTTATTTAGTTACTCTTTTTATTCAATCTGGTTTAATTCTTACTTAACTTCTGTGGCTAAAGACTAAAACCTTATTGAAAAAAACGTGTTAAAGTTTTACAACAACAACAACAACAACAAAAACAGTAAGAAAAACGACAGCAATAACCAAATAATTTTGAAAAGCTTGCAAAGAAGTTTGCACATATACCTATATGATTATTGTATTATATTATGCTATGGTAATCATTAAAATTAGTAATATCAGACATAAAATTTGTCACCATCCCAGATTATGACTTTTACATCGAAACGATTTGGATTTTAATATTTTGTCAGACTTTTGGTTTTTTATTCTATTTTGTATACATAATTATCTATAAATTTCAGGAAATGTCCTCTCAGTGTTCAAACAGTTAATAAAGGACATTCCTACTAAATGCAGTGTGCACTCCGCAGTGTTTGCCTCGTGACTCAGAACTGATCACTGACAACTCGTATTTGTTTGCAGGTGACATATGACTGTGATGGTTTCTGTGAGAGAAATCGAGATGTGCTTTTTAAAGATCTTATTGAGCTGATGCAGAGCAGTGACAAGTATGACACGGCATCTCAGTGCTTTAAAATTGTAGCCTATCAATTCAAAGCGTTTTTATTTTAGTTTGTAAAGTGACAGATACATAATGTTAAAGTCGCGTGGGCATGGTCAGTAATGTTATATAGTCCTGATTATTTGTCATGGTCATTTGGTCATTGGACACATGGTCATATTTTAGACATGGGCGTGCTTAATGTTAACCAAATTTATGTCTGTTATGGTTTTGGTCGTGATCATGGTTGTGGTTAAGGTCATGGTCTTGGTTATGGTTATGGTCACTCAATCAAAACAGTGTTCTGATTGCTTGGCTTGTATAGCCCCTATGGTTATTCCAAGCAACCAGCACTTACCTATTTGAATTATACCTTTTTCTTTCTTTATTTAAATCGAATGCAAAATTGAGGTGAATAAAACGTTGTTGTTGTTATTGTTTGTTGTTGGTGTGGTCCTAACATACTAACTTGTTGTTGCAGCCCTTTCATTAGAGAAAGATTCCCTGAAAGTATAAATACCGACAAGAGAGGAAGGCCGACCACAGCTGGCATGAAGATAAAGGTATGGTTGTGAGTAAGGTTATTTTAGCAATTTGTCCAGCAAGACAAAGCTGACACAAGGCTTAACCTTTTGTTGCGTAAACGCTCTTATGATGAGTTTAGGTAAATATTATTGACTTAAATTTTTGAATTAAAATATGAGCTGTCAAATAAAAGCATACAACATATGACTAAGTTGGTTAGGAGTACAGCTATTTTTATAGGTTGACTCAATCACTGCACCTTTGCCATTTTACACTTTATACACATTGAGATGTTTCAAAGGCGATAAGTCGGTTTTACTATCTGGTGTACCCAAGATGGCTGTGCTTGATGTTGAAAACTATTTGATTGTCCAAAATGATAATGTTCGACACAGAGCAAGAGAAGCTTGCATCTTTCTTCGGTTTTGACAACTCAAGTCTGGATATGTGTCAGTGCATCAGGAAAATGTCTTCTGGAACGGCTGTTTGGTTATTTTGAAGAATGATGTATAGTGTTACAAAGACTTTGAAAGAAATTTGGGTTTGCAGTTTCTGAATTGTTGTTAAATATAAAAGATATCTAGTTAACTTACATATTGTAGGCTCTTATTTTTGTGGTATACACAAAATGATACTATATGTGTTAAAAATGCTGTAACCAATAATGGGGGTTAACAAAGCTATGACAGGAAAAAAGCACAAAGTAAAGCAATGCGAATGCCCTTTTTCTAGACCCAAGCCAATTTGCTAGTTGACAAGCTGATGAAATGCACGCCACACTACATTCGTTGTATCAAACCCAACGAGACCAAGAAGCCTCACGACTGGGAGCCTGAGAGAGTCCGACATCAAGTGGAATACCTGGGACTGAAGGAGAACATTAGGGTGCGGCGAGCAGGTTTCGCCTACAGGAGACCATTTGCCAAGTTTCTCCAGCGCTATGCCATCCTTACACCCGAGACATGGCCCCAGTGGCAGGGAGATGTGCGTAAGGGAATTGAGCATCTGATGAATGCTGTCAACATGGATCGTGATCAGTGGCAGCTTGGAAGAAGCAAGGTGTTTGTGAAATTACCGGAGTCGGTAAGGAAATTGCTTATTATAAGTGGGTATTTGAAGTTTCTTTTTCTTAATCTATCAAAGCCACTGGCTAACAGAAGCTGGAACTGAAAATATAATAGCAAAAAACTTAATAAAGAAGCTAAGGTTGGGAAAATTTACAGCTAAAATGACTACAAAACTGGTGAGCTTTCGACTGTCTTAAAATTAAAGATAATGATTGGTGAACAATTGTAATTCTATAAAATGTTTTCAATTTTCTAGCACAGGTTGAAAACGCACGATCTACAGTGGATCGCTGTACCCTTGAGCTAGTCAATAATACAGAGAGCAGAAAAGTATTATCATTTCAAACTGGTTGCCAAAATTTCAACAAAGTAATAAAGTAGTACTACTAAGGAATAAATAGAATACATACACAAACAACACTTCAACTTACCACATATGCTTATTAGCGCCGAGTGGCTAAACTTCACTGGTTACCCCTTTGCTACTGAGGCATATGTCTTTGAGCATGTCCAAGAATTACAATGCTCTCTGACTGACCAGTCAAACATTTCCTTGTTTCACATCTCCGTCCAGTTGTTCTTGCTGGAGGAACTCAGAGAGAGGAAATTCGACAGTTACGCACGTAGGATCCAGAAGGCCTACAGAATGTACAAGTCGCGGCAATACTTTGCAGAACTCAAGCAGCAGGGTAGGACTCAGTTCTTAACAGTTCTTATCTTATGGGTTGCAGTCCTCTTGGGTTGTCTTCATGTCTCTCCTTTTCCTGTTCTGTGCCCCCCCCCCCCTCCTTCCTCGGTATCTCACTTTGGCCCCTCTCCCCGCTCCTCTTCCTTTCTCCCGAAGCCATTGGGTTTTAATGGTTGTCATTTGGACTTTAAAACTAAATCAAGTAGTGAAGCGATTTTGCGGATAAGAAAAAATTCACAATTGCCTTTCCATAACTTGTCGAATCACTCGCTAACTTGAGCTATATTCGTTCTCTCCTCAAGCAATTTTCTTGCTTAATTGATTTAATCCAATGACTGGAACTCCCGATAACTCAAATCTTCTTCCGTTCCCTTTTAATAAGGCTCGAGTTATCGGTGGTCAAATGTAAATGCGCTAGAACTTGAAATGTTGCTTGGGATTGAACTTTTCGTCAGCAATGTTCAAAAGCATGATAATGCGATTAAAGTTGGATCCCATTTTTCCTTCAAAAGCATCCGACATCCTGTTCCAGAAGAAAGAAAGAAGAAGAGGCAGTATCAACAGGAATTTTGCTGGCGACTACATTGGATACGGGGACAATCCCGCACTTAGAGCCCTAGTTGGTATGTAAACCAAGTGTTCTGCGTGTTTCAATGGCATTTCCTTTTTTGATTTAAAACAAGATGCAACAATGTAACAACAATAGCAACATTTTTTATTCCTGACTCAATACAAAAAAAGATTGGAAAAATCCCCAATTGATAGTTACCGTAAATGATCTATTAAACGACCAGCTTCCAATAAACGCCCCGTATCTAACAGACGCCCTCCTCTGAATAGAATTTGGGGTTAAACGCCCCTCTCTATTTAACGCCCCTATCTAATAGACGCCCCCCTAAGGGGCGTTTATTACATAAATCCCAGAAATTATATTTTTTCAATGACTGATAGTGTCTTCCCAAGAATAAAGAGCATATAAACCACTTCATCGATCAATAGTTTATTTGTTAACGTCCTCTCTGGATCAAGGGCTTAGAAAATGTTGTGTGAAAATTGTTACTGTTTAATAGTGCAGTTAGCTTGTTGCGATAATGATTGGAATGCGTTACTTTAGATAAGAAATAAAAGCCCCCTTCCAATAAACGCCTCGTATCTATTAGACGCCCCCCCTTTTAGTACGAAAATTAAACAAACGCCCCGGGCGTTTAATAGATTATTACGGTATATAGTAATGATGATGATGATGAAAATAACAATAATAATAGCAACAACAATACTTATAATAAAAATAGTAATAGCAACAATAATAATGTTTTTATCTTTCACACTAAGAATGTAGTGGAAGAGGCTTAGAGTAATCAATTCGTTTAATGAAATGGTTATC
Source organism: Umimayanthus nakama (assembly GCA_027574985.1). Classification (NCBI taxonomy): domain Eukaryota; kingdom Metazoa; phylum Cnidaria; class Anthozoa; order Zoantharia; family Parazoanthidae; genus Umimayanthus; species Umimayanthus nakama. Next base: position 16,622 of record JAOBRG010014574.1, on the reverse strand, counting down.
TTGAAGTTAAATATTTCCTCACAATTTTTTCTCTAATCTCAACCATTAGTTTTTTTACAGAACATCATGCAGTGGATTCTATTGCCATGACCTTTTGATCACATGCTTTAAAACTCAGTTAAATTGCACTCAATATTCTCATTACGGTCACGTTCAGCGGGGAAGCCGCGAGCTAATAATCGTAGTTTTATCACTGCTTTTCTAACCTCGAATTCTTGGATTATACTTTTTTTTTTTATCAAAAACACACTTTGTTTTCGAATTAAGTACAAGTTGAAATGAGACTCGGTAAAGTTGTAACTATTAATTTAAGTTTATGAACAGAAGGTGAAGTCTCGAAAAAATTATCTGAAAGGGATCGATCGACTTTTCTTTTCTTGTGCCACAGAGAAGCGGGAGAGAATCGAGTTTGCAGCCACAGTTAACAAGTACGACAGACGCTTCAAAGCTACCAAGAGGGATCTCCTGCTTTCTAGTAAACACATCTATCTCATTGGTAGAGAGAAGGTATGTTAGAACAGTTTGTCTCTTTTTGTTATATGGCGAACATACATATATTATTTATTAAGACTCTGGGCCCCTTACAAGGCTTGTCTCCATATTTATCGCTTTGAGTAGCTTACGCTAATAACAGGAGTATGTAGGGGAGGAGGTGACAGACCACAACACCGGCTTTAGCCTACTCTTATCAGCAAAAGTTGTGGGCTCTTTAAAGTCCCCCGATAGAACTTCGAGAGACTAGACCAACGGCTTAACGTCCCTGTCCACGAGCGTTGCGGCGAAAGAAGAACGCCCATTGGCTATTTACAATACAAGTAACAATAACCCTCTTAAACAACATGCTCCGTTGATTGTTTCCGGGGGAACAGTTTTAGGGTTAAGGTTTTTGTTGACCTACATTGTAAGTTATCTTTTTATGGGAGCTTTTGTTTTTAAAATAGAGGGCAACTCTTCCATTGGAACGACTGGTTTATCGCGTTGCGTGATAAATGTTCTGGTGGACTTTCTTTTTGTTCCAAGTTTCTTCATTATTTTCAGAAAATCGTGCACGTGTTTTGGCAATCATAATCAAATCCTCTGAACGAGTTCTTAACCCATTCATCTTCACTATTTTGAGTGATTGTTGTCTGTCAATTTCGTCACTGTCGGTCTGTTTGGTGACAACTTGGTGACAACTTAAATCTGACTTATCTTTTTGGAAAGTCTTGGAACAAATTTTTTTATACCTTCACACCCTCATGCAACACCTTCCTTTTAGCTCCAGCTGGTGTTAAAAACCTTATTTACTCTTTGGGTTTTTTCCAGGTAAAAAAGGGACCAGAAAAAGGCAAAGTTTACGAAGTTGTGAAACGAAAGCTGGAAATGAAATCAATTGGATCTGTTTCTCTCAGGTTTGTTGTAGCCATTATTGCTAGCAAAGTATTTATGGTTTTCCACCCGAAAGATGTTGTATTTCATCATAATATTTTTGGCTCTAAAGAATTCCTTTACTCCTGTTTTTCCATTGGTGGCCTTTGTCCATGAGTTGTGAGTCAAATTCAAGAATCTCAATCTTTTCACTTGTTGCAGTTCAGAATATGTCAATAAGTTTCAAAACACATACATAAGAAAGTCTTTTGTAGGTTGTGGTTCAAAACCCAGACCAACCATTTCCAAACTTAAACCCCGGACGTATAAAAAACAACTCTAACGTTAATCTCAACCCGTCGTGTTAGTCAACTCGTTTGGCTTGTAAATCATGTTTATTCCAACTAGTGCTACTTTGAAGATAGAGTCGCCTGCTTAGGAGACTATGTGGTCTTGGTTATAATTATAATGTTTCGGCTAGAAATATTTTGAATAACCTTTGAATGTTTTAAAAAGTATAAAAATAAATTTTGCAGCTGTTCCCGTATAAGTTAAATACATTGTGCAACTATGAATCAAAACAGGGCTCGCTACATGCTTAAAAGGGTTTTGCAAATTCAGTGGAAAAGTCCTTCAGTTTTAACGAAATATTCCGCAATATTTTAGAAATTCTCTGGATTTACAAGAAGGCGTCTTTAGAAAAAAATCCGAGTGTTAGAAATCTTTACTTTTTCCTTGAAAATATTTTTAGTGGCTATATTTTCTCCTAATGGGTTAGATTTGTTGGGTTGAATCTGCTTTTTTCTTTGCGAAACAAGTCTTTAGAAGTGTGGTTTGAAATGGTTTGAGATCTGGTTTGTATGTAAATACTGCATCCAGTGCAGTATTGCTGATTTAACTTGTTTTGTTGTCCAAATCTTTTGAAACAGCCCTCAGCAAGACGACTTTGTGGTTATCCATATACCGGGAGAGTACGACAGCGTGTTAGAGACGGTGTTCAAGACGGAGTTCCTCACTCTTCTCTCCTCCAAATTTGAAGATGTTGTCAGCAAGAAACTACGGGTTGAAATCAGTGCCAAGTAAGAATAAAGCTTGCTGTTGTCCACTTTTTAAGAGCTACTCGCTTTTTTTCACAACAAAAAACCTTATAAAAGTTCCGAGGTTAGGATTTGCCTAAATTTTAAGGAAAATGTAAGCGTAATTTCAAGCTCTGGCTCAGATTGTTAGCTAGAAGAACTGCTGTTTAGTGTAAAAATAACAGAAAATTTAGGTTGATATTAACAAAACGACTGACACGAGCTTTAACCAAAATGATTGGGTTCTCACAGAAGGCATTCAGTCAGTGTATCATTGTATATGGCCAATTGTAGAGGGAAGAACATTGTCAAGAACTAAAGTTACGTGTTTAGAGGTGTAGCTCGTTAGCACTCATTCGGCACCCCTCGCCGCCATTTCAGTCATCGTCGATTGACTGTGTCTCAGTATCAAGCTTAGAGCTTTGCATTGTTAACACTCATTTGGCATCCCTAACCACTGTTTTTTCGTCATCGGGTATCGCTTTGATCCATTTACTGTCGTTAACTTGTTTGACATTGGCTGTGTTTCAGTATATCGTTTAGAGCTTTGCCTCGTAAGACTCATTTGGCATCCCTAACCGCCGTTTGCCTTCATCGAATATCGCTTTGATCCATTTACTCTCATTAACACGTTTTCCATTGGCTGTGTCTCAGTATCAAGTTTAGAGCTTTGCATCGTTAATACTCATTTGGCATCCCAAGCCACTATTTGCCATCATTGAATATACCTTAATTCCATTTACTGTCATTAAAATGCTGTGTCTCAGCATCACATTAAGAGCTTTGCCTCGTTAACAGTCAACTGGCATCCCTAGCCACTATTTGCCATCATCGAGTATTGCTTAGTTCCATTTACTGTCATTAACATGTTTTCCATTTGCTGTGTCTCGGCATCACATTGAGAGCTTTGCCTCGTTACTACTCAATTGGCATCCCTAGCCACTATTTGCCATCATCGAATATTGCTTAGTTCCATATAATGTCATTAACATGTTTTCCATTTGCTGTGTCTCAGCATCACGTTCACGGTGAAGAAAGAAGGCTGGGGCGGCGGAGGAACCAGGTTGTTGTCCTTTGCTCCCGGCAGTGGGGATTTCCCTTTCCTGAAGCCTGCTGGGAAGACTCTCAACATCGCTATTGGGCCTGGCTTGCCAAAAGACACACGTAAGGCTTCAGTAAACTTGTGTTTCCTCTTCACTCTCACCATAATTTTCAATATGGCATTATCAGTACCGAATGAAATGAGACTCTTGAGATAAAGCACAGCATTCTCCCAACCTTTTTATAAGGAATGTTTGTAGATTGGTAGCAGGAATTTACCAGTTGACACCTTAAGTCAAAACGCCAAAACAATTACCAATCAATTTTGAATCCCGTATTTTCGCCTTTGAATCCGAGAATCTGAAACACAAGACTTGGTTCGTATCTTTCAAAATTGTTGTTAACCATAATAATTTATTTCCAGTTTCACTCCATACATTACTGTTAGGACAATCAAATGTTTGAACCAGCTGTTGAAAACCCATAAAATGGCAACTGTTAGTATCTTGAAAAGTGGCATTTGGTTTATTAATTTTTTGGAATGTCTTGAAAACTTGGACAAACTAATGTGGAACCATAAATTTACACTGTTCCGTCTGAGCTTGTAAACCCGAAGAACAAAAACAGTAAAGTTGTTAAAAAAATAAGAAAAAAATGTTTTAGTTTTTTCAAACTTTAAGAATCTTTTCTATATTATGTCATTCCGCTCAGGACCGGGCAAGCAGGCTGCTGCGGCATACAAGACCCATAGTACTGGTAGACCCCACAGGGCTGCGCCAACTGCCGCGCCCGGCCACTACCAGCAACCCAAGGTGGGGAATTACCGCGCAAGATCAACATCATCCCTAAAACGCTACCAGACAGCCCAGAAACAACCAACAAAACTGCCAAGTGCGAGTGCTCACAACAGAGCCAGGGGGCCAGCAAAAGTCGACATTGCACAGGCAGCATTCATGCAGACACCAGAGTCGGGAGTCTGTGGGTAAGTTAATGTTTGTTAAGTTTTCTTGTTTTCAGTCACAAGGAAAGAAGTGTGAAATACTTTAAAATTCCGAATAGAAACTTGTAGTGTAGCACTTTTTCGGGGCTTTTAGTTTGGGGGGGGGGGTGTTCTTGTCCTTTATTTAACAGTACCTAAGACGAGCATGTTGCCTTAAATATTACAGTAAAACAATGATAAAGAAGTGTTTGTTTCACCATCAAGACATAGTAGAAGCTTTAGTATCCCTTGGCAATAATAAAGTCGTAATATGCTGGGTTCTACTGCGACAGTAACAGTGAGAAGCAGCTTTCTTAGTTTTCTTTCTAATTTGTTTTCTCGCTCATATGACGTTCATTTAGATGGGACAGGATTCCCCATTTCCTCTTTTCAAAAACAATTGGCTTACAAAAAAGAGTTAAACCGCAGCCAGTGGTTGCCTTGGGGTAGAGGGGGGGGAGGGGCGAGGGCAAAAGTGTCAACAATGACTTATTCGTTGTTTCCCACGGATCGGAGAATTGACTCTTGTTCTTCTTATGGAATTTTTGTGTATTTAAGCAATGACATTAATGCTGCTTAGTACAAAGATTGACTCTAAAAACCTTTCCCAGGGTGGGGAAGTTGCTCTGAATGTCGGTAAAACGTTAATCCCCGTAGGTATGCTTATCCCCCCCCCCCTTTGGGGCAAACTACCTATTGAATAGGATGCACGTTGGGGGTAATTGGGGAGGTCAAGATTGATTGGAAACCATGCTGTGCAAGCTGTTATGTTTCACTGATCTGTAATGCAATAATTCTGTTTAAGTATTTCACCAAGAAATTTTGAAATTTACGCGGTGTAATAAATCAATGCAAATTGTTTAATAAACACAAACATTTTCGTTGAGTATGATCTTCTCCAGATGGCCGATGAATAATCTGATTGATAAAGTTTCTATAAAAAACAAATTGATGTTTCATACCAGTGATAGAAGTTAGCAATGGTATAAATTTAACAATAGTAATAAACTGTGTTTTAGGAACCGAAGAAACAAAATACAAGCTTAATATTACCGGCAAAACAGCAAAACGTGTTTCAATTATTTCTGCTCTAGGTTCTTTGAGTTTCTTGGCCCATTTTCTTTTCCTCAAGTCTTTATTCTTAGAGCTTTGATGCACTGCCATCGTGTTTGTCATCTGCCTGTTGTCGCCATAGTTATGCACTGTATGAATGTTACCATGCAGTTGTGTGTTTCCACCTGACTATGTGTGCTCCATCACCTCTCTCGCATTACACTGCTTTGATTCAAGGAACAACGTTGCCATTCAGCTTCACTGAACCGCTGACTAGGACTCGATACCTGCCTTTCCCGGAGTAATAACTCTATTGCTACATCATATCATGTTTTTAAGTGTATTGATACACTGGCAAGGAAACAAATCAAACACGTAACAGGCAAAACGTGGGACGCTTATTTAAGAAACGTCAGAAAGTACAAGTTCTTGTAAGTGATTGTTGATGTTGGTCAGTTAGGGAGATACTAATTGTGACATGTATCAATCAACTTTCTTTTTAACTTTTTCATTTATGGTGTCAAGCATCTATGGAAACTTTCCATAGATTAATAATGTGTAAAACTATTTTGAAGAGGGATAGGTATCGCACTATCATCACTTTGCATCAAATTTGACATCAGCTGCGCGTGGCCTGTGCTTAAACTGTTGCCAGCAACCACAATCTTTGCATTTATGGGCAGAGCAACTGGAATAGGTCTTTTCCTCGCCGTTAGTGAGAAAACATAATCAAATAAGTTAATATAAAGTTAATCATTAATATAACTTGGCTTTTAAAATCATAAACAGATTTAACCACATGTACCCACCGCCGCTTGATCGAAAACCTGGCGTTCAGACCTCCAAATCGTGGCCAGGAGATAAAACAGTTGACGACAGTGTGGTTACCATCAAGTATATGAACCACACAATCCAGTTCAGGAAAGGTGCCAACCTTTTCCAAGTTCCATCACAGGCTGCCGATGGCTCAGAACCACCAGCGGTCACTGAAAAGGAACTGCAGCAAGCTTTGCAGATTGAAGAGGGTGGTAGTCCAAGAAAACGAGCTCACACGGTTGCGCAGCGCAGTTACAGCGATGGGCCGGAAAAACCTCGTCCTCGACCCAAGAGTGCCATCTGTGTGACTGTGGATGTCCATCAGCCCCCAGTTCCTAAGAGGCAGGACATGGCACAAGGTGGTAGCCCGAGGCATCGTAGTTACACCGCTGGCCAGAAAAGCCTCGATAGTGCTTACCGGTGTGCCGTAGCCCACGGAGAACAGCCAGTAACAAAGATCTGTGTGAACACGCTGACACAGAACTCTGCCGTCCATATTGACCGCGGCAGAATTGTTGCTGAACATGAACACCGTGGAGAGTTGCCTGAATATGTCAGAAAAGCGAAGTATTATGGATACACAGAACAGCAACTGGAGTACTGGACACAGAGACATGCTCAGAGGGAGGGCAAAGTTAGTGGAACTTTAAATCGCAGAGGCAATAGCTCAAATGAAACATTTGACCAATCTTCTGTGTTTGTGACCAGTAAAATCGAACAACTAAAGCAAGAAATGAGAAGGGCTCAGATAACGCAGAATTCGCCTCGTAGAGTGGGAAGTGACAAGTCACAGAATCAGAGTCAGGAGAAACAGACTCTTGACCAAGAACAGAGGGCTGTATTTGCTCAACGAAGGAAGAGCACTGGGGCAGTGTTGATGGAAGACTCTAACTTTGGTGAACTTGATCATCTTCCTGATTATACTGCCATGGAACAGCAGCAATACTGGACTCAGCGCCGGCGAAACCAGAATATGGAAAAGAGAAAGAACTTTCCAGAAATGCTTAACAAAGTTAGCAAGGAATTACAATCAAAGACTAAACAAACACGAGAGTATAAAATGGATGGCAATGCAGGTAGCTCAACAAGACGGCTGTCTAGTCCAACACAGTGTATTTCGCCTGTGGGCGGTTCAAGACAAAATGAGGAAATACAGAAGCTACCACAACAGAAACCACAACAACAGAAAGAACTACAACAACATCAGCAAAAAGTAGATGAAGAGCATGCGATTACGCACGGGAGACCAAGATGCAAATCAACTCCTTGTGATGGGAGATTCACCGTTACAAAGGATGGTGATTATATGGCAAAGATTAACAGTCTCGGGACTATGCCGAAACAAATCGTCTACATAAAGGAAAAGGAACCAATGCCCAAGGGTTTAGGGAAAGCAAACAGGGATGATTGTAGAACTGGAATGTCAAAATGGATTTACAAGGGAAACTCGAAAAACAAGGAAAAAAGCTGTGAGGATTCCACTAGCGACACATCGGAAAGTAGTAACTCTGAGCCAATTTATTGTGAAATGAACCCCATCAAGGATGCCGTTTTAAATCATTCAAACGGCAGAGCGACACCAGAGAAATGTGTTCAAGTGAACGGAAAGTCAGCCGTTGAGTACGAATCAATGATACAAATAATAAAGAAAAAGAGCGCCACAGTGCCTAGGGATGCTAACTTAACTAATGAACGAGAAGTGAAATCAGCTGGTAACATTAATGCTCAGTATGACAGATCACCCGAGAGTCTTCATAGTGATTACGTCAATGTGCCAGACCAGTATTTTACTGGGAGATCTGGGTTGCCTGTGGATTTACAACAACTGGGAAAAAGGAGAAAGAGTACCGGAACTGCTTTGACTAATGGAGACTGGTACAGTCAATATGACGACCTTTCCAACGGAAAGAATGACTATGTTAATTTACCCGCTCAACCTTACAAGAACTGGCCAGTTGCTGATTGTATCAAGGATTTACAGCATGCAACAGCTGAAAGGCAGAGTGCTTTTCACACGTTACCGAAAGGTTCCGCATATGACAAGCACGACGTTTCTCAGGGACACAACAATCACAATAGTTCCAGGAGTAATGGCAATATTTACGAACACTATGTGGGCTCGATGAATCTCGCAAACGAAATGAGATCACCAGCCAACTTGAATAGCAACTGGGCAAACTCTTGTGAACGAAAGAGCGCATTCAGTTATTCAGACTATGAAAATGATGACGACAGTGAATCTGATGATGAGGATGATGATAACAATAATGACTGGGATGAATTTGAAGGCAGTAGGTAAGCTCAAGAGCGAGTATTCTGCGAAGACATTCAAACCTGAGAAAACCTTATCCAGAATTGTTGAGTAAACTTTTCCCGGCGTGACATGAAGGTGACAACAAGGGTAGCAAAGTAAAGAGTCGGCTTCTTTTTCATTTCGCCTTGCGAGCCTTTCGAAGCACTTGCATGCGGTTTGATCTAACCTCACCACTTTCTTTAATCTTGCGTGTTCGAAATTAGCTGCAACTGCTGTTTCCGAAGTTCGTCGTTTTCTCTTCCCCGTTACACTCCAAGTGACAGAGTTGAAGGTGTGCTAAGTTAAAACTTTACGATAGATTATGCGACTTAAACGAATTCGATGAAGAACACCCAAAAACAAGCTACCAAAAACAACATTTAATGACTGTTTTAAGAAACAAAATTTGCAGGCATCATTAAATCAATTAACTTTAAATTTTAACGTCTAACTAAATTATAATGGTGACAGCTAAGGATCTGGATTGATCATGCAAACTTTGAATTGAAATTGGGATGTGATTGAAAACTGAATTTTTGAAACGAACTTAAATTAAGGCTGAACTGTATTTTTAATTTGAACAGAATTTGAACACTGACTAAGAATTTGATCGAACTATGAACTTGGATTGCTATTGAGTTTGAGTTGGATTGGAATTTGAAAAGAATTTAAACTGTAATTGAATGACTTTGAATATAACATGAAGGCGGGCTGAACTCGTTTTTAAGTCGAATTCAGTTCAGTATCAATTAAATACAAGTCAATTCAATTCAAATCCAAATTCGTTTCAAATTCGATTCGACTCAAATTTGTTTCAATTCAATTCAAATACGATTCAAATTCGATTTAAGGGCAAGTCAAATTCGATTCAAATTGAAGACAAAGTTAATTAAAGTTCGTTAAAATTCAGTCTTGATTCAATTCAAAGTCACCACTAATTCAATTCAATTCGTTTAAAATAAATTTGACATAAAATTAGCTTCCAATTAAGTTTATGCGTAGATCATTCTAATTTTTTGTAAATCATTCTATTTTCGATTTAAATTCATGTTTTTGGAATTTAATTCGGATTAACTTTAGTAGCTTTTTGATGTCGCTGCAATTCAGCTTCGGTTGAGATTAAACTTGGTTCCAAATCATTGTTTTTAAGTTAAAAACTTCACTTCATATCTTCGGTCTGAGGTCATTTCGAAAGCGAAGTCCACATTTATTCCAGTTCGCAGCCGAGATCAAATTCAAATTTAAAAAAATTCAAATTAAGCTAAATTGCAAGAATTGTTTTTATGTTATCACAAGTTTAGTTGCGCCAGGTAAGTTGTGTTGCGTACATAACTTTGAGCAAATTATTAACAAATAACTCGTCTCTAAGAAATGTTTTAGATAAAACTCGATACCACGGAGACGTCTGTGAGTATCCTGCCCACAATTTTATCTAAACGACGGCGCCGTCTTCCTGCGTTTCTGTGATTGTAATAGTTTCAAGTAAAATGTTAAAAAGAAAACTTGCAAACGAGATTGCAAGTTTTGGGCCTTTTTAATATTTTCTATCAATATCTATTACAAGTTTTACACGCAGGTTTATTTAACAGCATGTTGTGACCCGAAATTTTATTATTGTGCAAATGATGTTTCACAATATCGAAACTTCCATAACTTAACAGAATATGTTCGTGTTTATATCGTAATATGGTTATCCAAATGTGTGTTGAATCTAACAGTAAAAGAAGTTACAGTTTGTTAAGGAGCTAACAGGAAGAACTTTGAATCTTGTAGCACCCAGCGGAAGTTTTCCAACAAGGCTGCGCGACCTCCCGCCCCCGGCAAGCCCCGCCTGAAGCCCAAACCAGCACCCAGTCTCCCTAAGTGCAAGACACTGTACGCGTACGACGCCCAGGACACTGACGAGTTGTCCTTTCAAACAGATGTCATCATTGAAATTGTCAAAGAAGGTATGTAGACTGAGATGACAAATGACGTACGACCTGTTGTTGGTCTATATTTCTCTTAAAAGGTTAGACGAACGTGACGTCATCATTTCTCTTCAGTGGAGAGTTGGTCAGCTCGTTCTTCGTTTCCAAGCTATTCTGTTTACAGCAACAATTGCTCTTCTGTCCATGTTTTTTATCCTCTATATGGGTTATACTTATTCAGATGACTGTCGACGATCTCCTTCAACCTACTTTCTAACCGCTTTACTCTCGATAACTTGAATCCTTTTTACGTTTCTCTTGAAAGTTCGGGATATCGGGAATCAGCTGTACTTTGTTTTAGTTAAGCATATACAAGTCAAAACTTAGCTGAAAATAATGTGAAAGGGAAGGGAGAGGACACAACAGGGCGGAGCTTTAGCCAATCACAACCCATCCCGTACATCAACGCAGATACCTCCGTTATTCACCACACCTTTACCCAAGCAATGTACCACACACACTCAAAGTTCATCACCTTTCTAATCAACCTTTACAGATGCTAGTTAAGAAATGGTCCATGCTTAGCGTGCGTCTATCGAGTTATCGAGTTAGGAGAGCACGAGAGCAGCGTTGAGTGGCACGAGGCGAAGCCGAGTGCTTCTCTAGCTTCTCGAGTGCTCTCCCAACTTCCCAAGTGCATCCATAACTCGATAGATGTACAGCTAAAGCATGAACCATTTCTTTTAGAACAATGCCACTTTAAACAAAAACTGACAAAATACAGAATTCTCCTTAACTATTCTGAGCGTTTTGATTGGTTGAATGCAATCACGCGATTTGATAGATGCCCGCTCGCGCCATACAAAAAGCGCGCGAAAAATTGCCAGCTATGTTCTAATTAAAAATACGTTAACGCTTAAGGCCCGGCTAAACTAAGATACATGTAGCGCGCTACATTGTAGCCGAAATGTCGTCAGCATGTGTCTAGGGGTGGCTAAACATGCAAGCTACAATCGAGCGACATGTAGGGATACAAGAAATGTTTCTGACGTTTCCCAGAAACATTTTTTGTCGATGATCATTTGGAGAGCACGAGAAAAGCGTTTGAGTGGCTTCACCCACGAGATGGCTGTAGCCTTTGCGGATTATAAACTGAAAAAGTAGAAGTTGTACAAGGCGAAGACGCGTGCTTTTGTTGCATCTTGGGTGCTTCCTCTCACAACTTCCTAATAGCATCTTAAACTCGATGAAGATCGATAGAAGCTTAGTTTACGCATGGACCATTTCCTTTAGAACATTGCTACTTTGTTTAGTAAGGGAGAGAAAACGTTCTTTGCGAACCGTTGTTGGGTTGCTTTCGTAGTTTTAATGGCTTTAGCACATTTCGGTAGCTCCTCTTCCATTTCTTGACCTTTCATAAAAGTTTTTGAAGCTGCTTTCTTGGTTGCAACTTTCTTCCCAGAATTACGTGCGTACTTTGCGTTATACTCCCGAGTTATTTTAGAACAAAATAAATCTACGCTCGCGCCAAACAAAAAACGAGCGAATTTTTTTTTTCATATTTCCAACATCTCGCACACTCCTGCGCTAAACAAATCAAAGGTGTGTGATACCCATACATAGTAGATTCTTAATTTCCAAAATACCCAAAGAAGATTGAATTTTCTCCAAATGTCTTTCGAATATCTAATACGTTCCTCAGTTGGTTGTTTTAAACCTTCCGAGTGTCCATCTGTCATTTTCTGAACAAATTTGAAGGCCAGACTAAATGTCCGCCTTCTTAGAATCCAATTGATCCGTCAGCGTGTTTGTGTAACAGAACTTTCAGGCAAAAACTTATTTTCAAAAACAGTCTAAAATGTTTAGTGGTTTGACAAGGTGTACATTTTATGAGTAGTTTTATGTCACATTGTGAGCCGCAGCAGAGAGAACATCTTTAGCTAAATTTTCTATAATATAGTCTTAATTTTGTGGTAGTGACGTGTCTACACAATTCTATCTGAGTTTAAGCTCTTAGACTTCTTAAGCTTGTAAACTTTACGTTGCGAGGATTATTGTTTTCATTATATTTATTTATTTATTTATATAAGTAATGGTAAAAGGATCAAACTGAGTGGAGTCCAGTTCGGTCTGTAAACGTTACGAGTATTAGTAACAAACCTAACTTGATAAGCGCGGAGCGCGAATCCAGTTGTTTTTACTAGTAATGGTTGCAGACACAATTGGACGACACGAAATCAATTTAAAATAAAATAAACAAAGCCATTGTCAGTATCTTGTAATAAAGAAAACCTTTAATAGAATGTTGATCTACAGTGGTATGCTCAGTTGAAGCAATACAATCGCTGTTAGGTTGCTCATAATAGTACTGAACTTATTTCCTGGTTGCTGGTTGGTTAGAAAGCCAGGGGTTGTGGTTGTCCGATAACAGCACTGTGTTATCGGGCGCTGTCAGATATATTACTTTACTGTCAGATTAAGGGAAAATAGAGTGATAAATGTGACAACCAGATCAGTGAAAATCATGTTTTTTAACATTTATTTTAATGTTCTTGTTGTTAATCTTATTATTACTACTATTATTACAATCATTAAAATAAACATATTAATAACAATAAAAACAAAAATATTAGTGATAGTTAAATTAATAATAATAATAATAGTAATAATAATAACTATTATTAGTATTACTACTACTATTATTGTTATTGTTAGTATTATTATTATTATTGCTATTGTTATTATTATTATATTATTATTATTATTATTTCTATTATTATGTTTATTTTAATGATTGTAATAATAGTATTATAATTATTATAACAAAATATGTTTGTGGTTTTTCAGACCCATCCGGTTGGTGGACTGGCAGGTACGCAGGTCGCGAAGGACTGTTCCCGTCCAACTATATCGAGAAGATTTGAACACGACGGAAAACACAGATCGTTAGATAGCCACGTAGTTGTTCTGTCGTACACAGCACAAAGAGTAAAACTATTTTTATAAATTTTCAATTGTCGTACGGATACTGCTCAAGATATTAGTGGTTTCTTGATTAAAAAGATCTAATAACCCTTCAAGAGTCTATTATCTGGCCCAGTCGTATTCTCACTTCTCAATTTGTCGAACCGCAATTTGCTATACATGCGTGTAAAAGAAGTCGGATTCAAGTTTCTGTGTCTATTTTTCACCAATAAGCAGAAAGGAGAATCGTCATCAAGACGCCGAATGTAGAAACGTTACAGTGGAATTTATTAGGGCCGTTTACCCCAAAGAAAAAAAGGTCTTATGTCATCAATCTCGCCCCCAGGCCTGGGTTCGAAAGCAGAGGGTGCAATTTGTTACTGGTTGTGTCATTTACTGTTGAATTGTGGGTTCTTGTAAATAACTTTAACCTTCGTCGTCCATTACAAATGGCATTTTTTTTTTCGTTTGCAATGACGAGGATTTCTATACACGGTTTACTTGAAAAAAACGAACGAGATTTTTTAAAATAAGAAAATATGTTTAGAATGATTGAATACTATTTAATGAATATATTTTTTAAAATACAAGATGGAAGAAATCCAGTTGGAAGAAGACAAAATGTTTTTACCTTTTCACAGTATCAAGTCGAGGCTACGACAAACGCGACAACTAAAACACGCACGTGCAATAAGTTTTCGACCACAAAAGCTTTTCAATTGTTCCTTTTTTGCAACAGTAGGGGTGCAGTCCTCTTTTAATTCACAATTTGGAAGTACAAAATGGAAAGAAGCCGAAGCGTGACCCATAGAAACCCTTTTGGCTTCATTAAACATTAGAAGTGCGCTCGGTTGACAGCTCGAGCAACATTGAGTCTGTTTTTCTCGCAAAGTCAAATTAGTTTGTGTTTTTTCTTTTTGAAAGCGATAAAAACGCAAGTGATTCAAACGTGCATCAAAATTAAGAGAAAGTGTGAGAGTAGTGAAATGTTATGTAGAATGAAAAAACAAAGTCGAGTGATGTTCAGTTGGTTTGTGAAGAAACACCAATAACCCGTTTGCTATTTGGTAAACATTTAAATGCAGATGAAACATTTCAGTAAAAATAACGTCTTTTTAATACCGTAGTTAGTAAACACTTATAAATAAAGAGATACAATATTTTGTGTAGAAAGTTGTTTTGCTATTGTTGTGTTCAAGGCCCTACAGGCTACGTAGCGGGGGCCGGGGGGGGCAGGTGCAACCCCGCGCAAAAAGGTTTCCACTGAGTTTTTAAAAAACAGCATAAAATGGTGTTTTTACAGTATCAAAATCCTCCCCCCCCGTCGTACAACGCTACGAACGGCCCTGGTGTTGAGAGCTGCAGCTGGTGGTACACCTACCCCCCCCCCCGTAGTACAACTCCAGGAACGGCCCTGGTGATGTGAGCTGCAACTGGAGATCTACTTGCCCCAAGCCCCCGGCTTCCTTCAGAGAAACGTCTCGGATGCTTCCTTGTTGCGAAGCCAATTTCCCATGCATAACCGGTCGATACCCTCCGACAACAGTCGATGCCACTTTAAACAGTTATAGAGTAAAACCAATGTGAACGGCACTAAATCGAGTTGTTGGTGTACTGTTAGTGTACTAGCAGTCACGGATTCAAAACTGTAGTTTTATCCACGGCTAAGTTGACTTTTGTTTTCTTTTCAAATTTCTTTTAATAGTTAATTTTGGTTGGGATTAGGGTTGGGTTCAGGGTTAGTGTCGTTACTGATTTACGCTACCACGACTTCCATGAAAACAATAGACTGTTGTTCGAAATGGCGTCGACTGCTTACTGAAGGAAAAATAGCTGTTGCATCTAGGGGCCCTGGCGCCAGGACGGGACGGCTCTGTGGACGAACAAACATAACCGGGGTTAAGAATGACCTCTGATACTGAAGTTCCAGTAGTGCTCAATGAAAGACATCACTCCTTAGGTAGTGTATTTTAGTTTAGGAATTTGACAAGGTGAAATAACTACAAACAAAACACGGTAAACGCCTCATGAGAAAAGAGAGACAATTGAGTTGTTTTACAAGCTGCAAAAGGCAATCATCTGTTACAAATGTTTGGTGAAATGTTTGATAAAATGAAATCGTTGTTAAACGTAAGCAACTAGTCGTTGAATCAGCAGGGCTTGACTCTTAAAACATTGATAAATATAACGCTAGGCCAAGTCTGAAAATGGCCCATTTATCTAGTGAAATCTCGATTAGCACGCAAGATTAGCAGCTGGGTGATGAAAAGTCTCGAGGACTCTTCTGCGTTGGCCAGTTGGCTGTATTCGAGTTTTGATCAGCAAAAGTTAATATGGTGTGTTCTTCGCTCGAGAGGTTTGGTGAAAAGCTGAAGTTTCGAGCGTAAGCCCTTCGTTGTTGGATCTGGTCGAAAAAATCGCGAATCCTGCTCGCAATTCTGCTCGAACCTGAATGAAGATGTTCTTAATTCACCCCAAACATTTAATGATAATTTCAGCCTCAAAGCTCCTATAAAACGAAAGTCATGATTTGCTGCTTGAACACAAAAACGTCTGCGTTCCACAAAAGACACCTAATTAACTTTCAATTAAATTTCTTATTCATAGGTTCAAATTAAGTCGAAAACCTAACCAATCCGTAAAGATTTTATGAAGCGGACTGCAGGTTCAATATTCAAAGGTTCCTATTTTCAAGGAATCCAAGGCCTGGAACACAAACTGCCAAAATTCAAGGAATTACAAGTGTTCGACGTGGCGTACAAACACAGCATTTGTAACCTCCCAAAGAAACGTTTTACTAGCTCTAGTTACCTGTGGGGCATATTTAGTAGGGGACCCGATGCACCTGAGCCAGGGCCTTCTTTTTTTCTCTGCTCCCAGCCCTGGGTCAGCTTGTACAATCGCGTGGGATCACGTGTGACATTAACTTCAACCTGAAAAAGAATCAAGAAAAGCAATGAAGATAGTTCTTGTAGTGTTTGAGTACACTGACTTGTACAGCAATATTACATCACGTTTTAGTGCAAATAAGCCTAGTTTCATATAAACTCCGAAGTAGTACTATCGGCCCCTTCAGACCCAAAATCCCGAAGATGATTCCTGGCTTCTGATTGGTGGAGAGCATCTTCGGAAATCTTCGGAAG
>JAOBRG010014463.1:0-23592 GCA_027574985.1 Umimayanthus nakama | reverse complement strand
ACTTGCGCTTTTTTGGCTGCAAAATGGGGGGTCGACTTATACACGGTGTCGACTTATACACGGCAAAATACGGTAGTACTTAAATACACCAGCACTTTAATGATTGGTTAAACTATAATAATATGAATTTTTATGGACTGTTTATTTAATTTTCATTCCTTAGTGCCTTAATACTTCAGCAGGACACAGCCTTGGTGTGCTACTGAGGGATCTCATAGACACACTAGTCAAAGACATGGATGAAAAAGATGTTAGCATATTTGTACAACTGTTTCATGCATTTGTTGGATACAACTGTGATTTCCAAGCTATGCAATCTCTTAAGAGTTCCACTGGCTTTGATTTGGATGGCGGAGTTGATGGAATTCTTCTCCATGGACTGGATTCAGTTAAGAAAGTTTTAGTTAACACCAGTGAGCAGGCGACAATAACCAAAGCTTTAATGAAGTGTGTTATTGCAAATGTGTTTAATGTTCAGCATAGTTATGTCAGTCATATATTTGAACCTGTTGACACTGTGACAATCAAGATGTCATCATATGGCTTAGGTCTTGAAAACGGTTCTACAAATGATTTGTTTGTGAATGATTTTTTGTTCTCACGCCTTGATACAAAGTCCAGCAATGATCTAGACCAGGTCATTGGACTTTTAACTGACTCACAAACAGAATGTGCGAAAGAGTTGCCCCAGAATGTTCATTGCATGACAACACTGAGAGGTTTTTCTAAAGCATTTACTAGTTACCTGAAGAATCTATATGATATGCTTAAAAGTGACTGGGAAATTTGCTCCAGGAAATTTGTAGCTAATGACCGCAGACAAGACAACAGCTTTACCAAGAAAGATAAGGGATCAGAACAAATAATTAAAAATACTGACCGCACTTCATATCATCCTCTCCACAAGTGGCTTGTAGGATTGCTGGGTGCTTTATTGATAGTTATCAAAAATGCTAAACAAGTGAACAATGCCCAAATTCTTGTTGGAGAAGACAGGATTGAGCTGTCCTTACCAGCAGACAAAATTGGGATGCCTATGGCAGAAGCAGACAGTTTGAAGGGGTTACCTGTGACAGTGGACAGGTCACTGTTATCTGTCGCAGAAGCTCTGTGTGACATTGTCAAACCCTGTGTACTCTCAAATTTGAACTTGGAAGAACAAGAGTGGATTGGCAAACTTGAAAAGGGCAAAACGGTGGCTCTCACGACAGTTTTCTCTCCAAGAGTTCATGCATCTGAGAAAGGTATGATCTGCATATTTTTCTAATTTACAAGCCATTGTGTTACAGGCAATGTTGCTATTATTATCACATAATAATAACACTGTATTAGAAAATTTAATTTTAAATATTAACAATATGGAATGATGTTTCCAAATTGTTTATTTAGAGTTACTCAAAGATACAGTTTTCTTAAGGGGGTGAAAGGACTGCTTACAATTTCTTTTTGATTTTTTTCTAGAAAATCAAGCTTGATACAGTAGTTTCATGATACACGAATAAAATAAATAAACTTAAAAATTAAAAACACAGACAATCGTTCTCCAGTTTTCAATCACAATTAAAGACCCTAGTGGAGAAAAAGTATAAGTGACAAGTTTTTGATCAACTTCTCAGCTCTCCGTACATTTATAGCCCAAGTTCCAAGTGAGAATTTAGCTTTTCATACAAAATCACTTACCGGTAATACATGTCTGTCACTTACACACTACACTCTTCAATTTATTGTGCAGAGTTTGTCAAAGAGCTACTTTCCAGCCAAGGGGATATTGAGAAGAAGCTGAGAAATATTTCATGGAGAATCAATGAGAAGCTAGAAGGTTATGAAGAGTACTTTGGTTGGTTGTTGACAGCAGAAGAATTGTACTGTAACCCTATGTGGTTGGAGTGTGTTAAGCACCATTCTCTCAGCATTGCACAGAAGGATCATGTGTGGAAAATGGTTGATATTATGTGTGTCCTGCAAGAGATTTTGGCTAATCAAAAGGTGGAAGGACCAGTCGGATCTTTTGCTGCCATCAAACAAGTGAGTTGTTTGTTTTATTTGTCCATTTAGGTTGAGTTTTATAGTTGTGATAGTACATAACTACCTATTACCGTACTTACTAGTTAGTTATATACCGGTAGTAGTACTTAGAGTAGTACTTATTGCCAGTAGTAGTTTTAGTAATAGTAGTACTTAGTGGTTGTTATAGTAACAGTATACAGTGTAGTAGTAACAGCAGCAATAATAATAGTAGTAGTAACAGTAACTTACAGTAATAGCAGGGTTTGAAATTTGTTTCATTAACCCTGGGCAACCCATAACACATATGACCTAGGGGCTATTTAATGGAACCCATGGGCCGTTTTAAAGTTTGTAAGATCCTCAGTTTCTCTTTTAACTTAATTTCTTCATTATGTTGCCTTCTCAGTGTACATTAGGTCTTTCAGAGCAATATTTGAAGGTGCCATATTTTTTTGACACTTGATTCTTTTCTTCATCAATATGGAACTTGAGCAGGGGTAATCTTCTTTCCACTTCTTTACTGTTCTTTTCTGAGGTTGTTTTGCGTACATTACTTGACAACAGAAAAGTGTAATTAAAGCGTGAAGCAAAGTGAGGAACAGACCCCCAAGATGACCATGTACTGACTAATTGTGTTGGCAATTCTGCTGAACAGTACATACATGGTATAAAAAAGGGAGGAACTTCACACAAAGTGTAACATCCAAAAGTGTCTGCCTTGACCTTGATAGATGAAAAAATCTTTTGTTCCTATCGAAAACGGACTTGAGAGTAACTATGTGATACATTATTGTTATTTTATGGTTGTAACCAGCTCATAAATTGTTACCAGTAACTACTGACGAATATGCATGGTAAAAACTGTTGCTCCCAAGCTTGGGGCAATTTTCACCTCTGGTTGTCTACAACAGCTTGGCACAGTTAAGGTATACCTTGGGTAGCACCTAGGAATTCCAAACCCTGAATAGTAGTAGTAGTAGCTACATGTAAGTAATGGTGGTAGTAGTTGTCCATTTAGTAATAGTAGTAGTAATATTAGTAGTCGGTTGTAGAAAGATATAGTAGTAAATGTAGTATTAGTAGTAAAACTAATATAAACCTGAGTTGCCCCCAGGCAGTTTTGCAAAACAAAGCCAGTGAACAAGTTTGCAGCCACGGCTGGCACTTATTTGTATTTGCTGCATACTTATTCCAGACAATCCTTGAAGTTTACTCTTCTCTGGATCTGTTGGAACAAGAAGAAATCATTGAGTATTCTTTCAACATGTCCAGCCTTCACACAAAGTCCGAGCCAGGTCAAGAATCGGTCTTCTTTCACCCGAATGCCAGAGAGAGGGACTTTAGCGAGTTTCATTACCAGCTTGTCAGTCTGTTTAACAGGTCAGCAAAGGTTATATTTGATTTTATTATTTTTTATATGTGTAATAATAAAAATAGTAGCAGAAATTAGGTTTTAACACACCATACTCATGTTACTGACTGAGGCAAAAGTAATAAATATAGTGTTGAGTCTTCAATCCAAATAGTGTAAAAGTCACAAAGTCACAGATATGCCAAGACACACAGTCATGTTCAGTTCATTAAATTTGTGGTTCAAAGTGTATATGAGGTTCTTTATAGGTCAGAAAGTGGGTTTGAAATAATATATTTATGTAGACCATAGTTAATTGGAAATACTAAGTTAATATGCATTTATTCTTCCATTTACAATTTTATTACCTGAAGGATTGTGGATTCAAGTAACAAAAAGGAGTTTTTTGTAAGTGTGACAGAAATCTCCAAGATGGCTTTAGTTTCTCCCTATCTCACAATTTCCAGAGCAGTGCAGGAAGCTGTGGTGAATTCTGGACACACCAAGATCATTTGTAAGGTATAACATACATAATGAATGGTTATATGTCTTGATTGATAAAAGTAGTAATCCAAAAGTCCATGCAGCCATAGAAGAGTTTGTAAACTGTAGTGAGGTGGTTATTGGATCCTAGTTTTACCAATTTACCATATTTTAAAGGTATAATTTAATATTGAAACACATTTTCCTGGCACCAGAGTGCATTCTATTGCTTATGCAATACAGTTTAAACTACAGATCTACAGTAAGTCCATACTGACTGTAGACTATCCTATCCTAATAATAAAAAATAAAATGTGTCTACTTTTGAAAATAGTTTGTATTTGCCTCCTATTTATTTAACTTTTGCTATCAAATACAGAAACTCATTTTTAATGGTTTTCTCCCTGCTGTTTTTGTGATAACCCTGTATCTGCTCTACCATATATCCTATAATAATTTATCAGTAAAGAATAAGTTAGTAGGTGCAAAAGTTATTTTAACAAGAATGTTCCCAAATGCCAGCCAGCGACTGGTCTTTTTCTGGTTAACAAAGAAATATCACAGCGGTATACACTTACTGCATGCCATCATGTTATACTCCTTTCTCAGAACAAGATTCAAATGTTTTCTCAAAAGTTACAAGTCAACTAGTCATCATAATTTGTACTGTACAGATCAAACAACAGAAGAAGCTCATTCGGTCTGTGCAAGGAATCTCGCTTTAATTAAGAAATGGTCCATGCTTGGCGTGCGTCTATCGAGTTATGGATGCATGCGGGAAGTTGGGAGAGTACGAGAGAAGCGTTTGAGTGGCACGAGGCAAAGCCTAGTGCTTCTCTAGCTTCTCGAGTGCTCTCCCAACTTCCCAAGTGCATCCATAACTCGATAGAGGCACAGCTTAAGTATGGACCATTTCTTTTAGAACATTGCCACTTTAAACAAAACTGATAAAACACAGAATTCTCCTAAACTATTGCAAGATTTAGATGCACGCTCGCGCGATACAAAAAGCGCGCGAAAAATTGCCAGCCATGTTCTAATGGTATTTCTTTCATGTTTACAGATCCTTCAACAGCTCCCAGTTACTTGCAAACTTCAGTTCAGATCTCAGCCATGTGAGACACTGCTGTGTCGTGCTGTGAAAACTGCATCAAGCTGTGTAACAACTCAACAGGAGGAGAGAAGCTACCTTCAGCTTGTCACTATCTTGCTTAAGGTTCAATTGAAATTTTCTACAAACCCTTCTCATGCTTTTTTATCTGCCAGAAAATGATTTAAAGCAGGTCAAAATTGGTATAAAATGAAAACTTGGGGGCTTAATATTGAAAACGTTTTGTGACCCTGGTGAGGTTTAAATTAAAATGAACAAAAATTCCATGGGTATTAATTAAGGCTGGAAGAGCATCACTGCTCGTCAAATGGAAAACTCCCATACTGTATGCTCTCTTACTGGTTTTTAAAGGTATTACAGTACCACAGTTTTCAGTGTTAAATCTCCAGCTTTCTTTTACACACTAACTTTGACAGGCTTTTGGAACCATTTCTGTGTGTGCAGGGATTACCCAGTTAGTAAGACCTCAACATTTGGTAGCCTGTCCGGGGGCTGGTCTAATGGAGTTGCTTAGGAAACTCGAGAAGGAGTTAAGACTAGACGTGAAAGAGCTATTGTAGTTCATCAAAAAGCAAACAAAAAAAAGGAGAGTGAAGAAAGAGAAAAGGAAAGAGAAGCAAAAAAGTTAGAATCAGAAACTGATGAAAGAGAAAAGGAAGCGTACGGGCAGAGAGAGGAGCCCAGAGGCAACATGAGATGGCAGAATAAGAGGCCCAAAGACAACATGAGCTGCAGGTTTGCGAGATAGAACTGTACTAGGCTACTGACAGGTTCTAAGGGCAATGAAACTTACTCGAATTAATGCAGTCGGGGTTGTGGCTTGGATATCTGGGTTCCCTAAGTTTATTGATAAGAAAGACAATTTAGATAGCTATTTGCATCGTTTTGAGAGATTTGGGAGAACTAACAAGTGAAGCAAGATAGTTCGCTTGTTTTGCTGAGCGCACTGCTGGCTGACAGGGCGTAGAATTTGTACTGTAGCTTATCAGAAACAACTGCTACCAATTATGATCATTGAAGATATGATATCCCAGAAAACGGATTTAGATTACTGTACGATTCCGAAGAGAAAAACCAAAGGGAGGGAAAACCCAAGTTAATACTATTATACTAGATTACACTGTTAACTTTAGTTAGTAGATTGTCAAAACATTACAGAAAGCACTTTCGAGAGTGTTTGCGAACTTGTTTTGAGGGAACAGTTTATTGGCTGTTTTCTTGCGAGAGAAGGCACCTTTGAGTCTCGCTGAATTCCCAAATGCAGATTGATAACATCATTGTCTATTGTCCACTTTTGAGAAAAATTGTTATACATGTTGAGGGAAAATTAATTCAAGGCTGCATGGTGTGGTCAGTAACTGCTGCATGGCACAATCAGTGTTCTACAGTGCATCGCATGATACAACTGCCAATAATATTTCATTTATAACAGTCTTTAAAGAAGTTGAGATCTATTCAACCCGAAACTCTGGCAAGGCAAATGCCTCAGCTGCTTGGATGCTTTGAGTGCTAGCCTTGTGTTTGGGGTTTGGTTGTACAGGCAGTTTTGCTTTGTTTCTTCGTTTCTTGTAGTCAGTTTATTCGTGAAAGTTGAATAAACGTATGGCCTCTCTGTGGTTCATCACTTCTGTAGCAGGGTACCATAGATCATAAAACTGTTTGCTGATTCTACCAAGCACTGTTTAACACTTGTTTGGCACCCAGTAATTTTGGGCTAATTAACCAAATATCTTCCTTTCAGCCATTTAAGCCAAGTGCTAGGACAGCATCTTCGTTACAGCAGCCACCATTATTGTCAAAACAGGAACTTCTGGAGAGATGTATTTTGCTGCACCTGCATCAGCATGGTGGCAAAGAAACCATTTCCAAAGCCCTTGTTGTTAAAGTTCTTGACATTGTCATGACAGCTGTCAATCCATCACAAGACCTCATTTTCCTGAAGAAGCACATGTTAACTTTGTTACTGTCTTTGTGTGAACTCTTGGATGATTGCAAGGTCTTGTGGGATGGTTTGAACCCTGACATTTCATTGGCCGATGCTGAAGAAGAGAGGGAGTTACTAGTTGAAGTACTGGAGAAGTCACTTGCGCGTACCAGTTGGGTACTGCAGACATATTCCTCGTTTACCAGGGCAGTTGAATGGCTTCTGAGAAGAGCTGAGGAACTGGGTAAACTGTTTACAATGATGTATATAAATATTTGGTTTTTGTTGTTGACTTTTTAATTTTGAGTGGGACAAAATAAAGTAAAAGAAGTTCCTTTACTGGGCAGCTATTGATTCTCAAAGGGAATATTGGTACAGAAGGGAGGCTTCTACCGAGCTGTGCTTACATGTAAAACCTGAGGTTTTAGGATTTTAAGATTCTAAAATCTTTTTTCTTTCCTCAGATTGGACAATTCCGCTACATCTGTACTCGTTATACCAATGTTGTGACATCAGCTCTTACACATTTAGTGTTCCGGACTGCCTAGTGAACATGTGTGAGCTGTCAGCAGCTCGATGGACGTCCTTTGTTTATGGCTATGGTAAACTGATATGTTGTGGAACTACAGTAAATTTTTAAACCATAGTGGAAGAAAAATTACTTGATTTTAAAAAAATACTTGATAAGCACTAAAGAAGACTGGTAAAAAAGACTGCTTTTACCTTAGTTTTCCGAAAATTTAATCTTAGCTTGATATAATCTTTTGGTTACAGCACTGTAAGATTGTTAAGAAGTTGAGGACATGCTTTTCTTGATTTTTAGTTTGTTTGAAAATACCGTTCAACAACTGGTCAAAGAATATATACATACAGAGAAACAAAGGTCTGGATCAACCAAGACAACTCTATCAAATATGAAATAGATTCTTTTAAACAGTTCAAAAGTAAATTAAAAGCCAAATTACTTAAAGTTCTTAAGTTTTCTCTCATTTTATATTTAAAGTTGTTTTCTACAGGTATAATGTACATAGCTTTTTGAATCTTCTTTTGTTTTTTAAACTGAATATAAATACTAGGTTTTTTAAACCATCTGTGGAAGACTTGCATGTGTTAAATATAGATATTTGATATGTATGTATGTATGTTTGTGTGTATGAAAATAGCTACTTGCAGTCAATCTTGCTATTTACAGTGTGAACTTCCTTCACTTAATAAACATGAATGCAGTCTTCCAAAATCTTCTTCAAAACGGAAGCGTTTTTAGTTTGATGAGGGTTATTTGTGCTGCAACTGAAGGTGTTGTTATTGATTGTATAATAGGCCCTGATGATACAATGGTTGCTCTGTTTGAGTGCTGCCGAGTGTCAGATTCACTCGTGGAAGAGTTCTCAGCAGCACTGAGTTTAGAGAAATTGAAAACATTGCCTGACGTGGAGGAACACATGATCCGTGCCTTAGCACAGGTGCAGTTGTTAATTTTATTCTAATTGACTTTTACCCTTTCAGCCCTATCCAGTTGATCAGTATGTTAACTCTCCTTACAATATCCACACAGAACAAGTTGTTTGGTAATTGGATTAAAGCACAGCCCCCCCCCCCCCAAGAGCCAAAAAGGTCCGCCTGATGGGACCGTAAAATATTTAAAACAAAACCAAAATAAAACAGTGATGGTACGATGGACAATTTTAATACTTTTCCAGCAGTTTGAATACCTCAATACCTCGGGAGCATGCCCCCGGCCCCCCAAAAAAAACCCAAGCAGAGTGTCCAACCGTCCCGAATTAGTTGAAAATATCCCGGTTTTACTTGAGAATCCTGAATTCAGTCGGGACACGAGTGTCATGATTATGAAGAACAGCTCTCACAAACCAACGAGCAGAGTTTCTGAACTATCATAATGTTTGCCCGTTTAACTTGGATATCCAGGTGAATTCTGAGTTGCAGTCATGATAAGGATCACTCTGCTCTTTTTGGTCCTTCGTAAGAAACTAGTATCGTATTTTGCAAGCATTAAAAGGAGTGCGACAATAATTATCAATTTTGAAAATATAGCTGATGACAATGCTCTTTTATTGAAAGTTAAGAAGAAAATAATCATTTTTAGGAACCTTTTTGACACAACTGTTGGCCTGAGAGTGCTGGAAATGGCGTTTTAAGGCTTTCAGATTTAAAGATTTTCCGGGGGAGCATGCTCCCAGACCCCCCTAGTACCTCGTGCCTTCGCGCTCATTAAAGTTTCCCGTACCTTTAAAGGTTGTCCAGAATATTTTGAGTTTAATAGTCAATAGGCTGGACAGTATACGCTGTGTGTCTTCAGAACTGGCATAGCGTATCATTTTAACGCCGAGTATATTTGGTTCCGGTTCCTAAGGTAAGCACTCCCCCCTCCCCCCACAAATAATCCTGGCTACAGGCCTGTAAGCAAAATGATCATGCACAGCAATTTTAAACAAAGTTCTCCCTGGAACCTGTTTACAAGGAAACTAAATGTAGACAAGTTAGGAGAGTTAAGCAATACTGTAAAAACCCACCTATATACCCTTGGCTTATATAACTTCAAAAGGGGTTTTGGATGGGCTCGTAGACGGGGGGGATCTTATGTCCGGGGGGGGCTTATAAGCAGATTAAAAAAAGTTTTAGGAACGACGAGGTAAAACGTTTCTAAGAAACGAATTTAAGCTATTAATCCATTACATTTTGAGTTACATTTATAATACATTTATTGTGCGTCACAATAAATGGACAATTAATTTCAAAAATATCTATAAAACCGACTTCTGCGACCGGAACAATTGGAGCGGAACAGAGTGAAAGTCTAAAAACTATATACAGATGATGGGCTTGTAAACGGGGAGGGGGGGGGGGGGCTTATATATCTGGGTGGGCTTATATCTGGAATAATACATTTAATTAATTATTTAAATTTAATAACACATAATACATTTGGCAAATGGATGGGCTTGTACATTTATCCAGCAGGGGTTAAAACCGGGTGGCCTATAAGTGGGATTTAACAGAATGTCATATGGTGTATTGGGGCTGAGTGAGAGGGTGATCAGGGGGTCATTGCTACTGCTTGAAAACTCGGGCTTGGATTAAGCAATTTTGAAGTTCAGGATTTTGGTTTCTTTAAACTTGAACTTTTGTTCTTAAGGAAAGTTACATATGCTGGTATACCAACTTATTGCACATTATTCAATGACACTTGTTTAGAAGTTAAGTACGTGTTCTTGAACTTCATTTAGCACTTAACTGAATACAGTATGGTTCTGTGTTAATTTTTGTTTAAGAAAATGGTAAGGTGTACATACCAGTGAAGTCAATTTTTAACCTTGAAAATTCCCTAAATACACAGTAAATTTTCCAGTGCTGTAGTATTAACTTTGAAATAACAAGTGAATATCACTTTTTGCATGCTCTGATTGGTAAAAAAGGTAGATATTCGTTACTTATATTCACTTTTTAGCATTAATGGGGGAAACAGGAGAAGCAGAGGTGCGCGGTCGTAAGATGTTTCTGCACTTGTTCAAGTGAAAATAAACTATTTTGAAATTGATGTTCACTTGTTGGATTATTACTAAAACCATTATTAAATCACCTCAGTGTCATTGTCTAGTGAAAAATGTGCCTTCTGCTTTGTGGCTCTTTAGAGTATACTCCACTTCAGAGACTAACTGTTATTAAACTGTTTTTACGGAAATAACGAATATCACTCATTTAGTATGCACAATGTTAAGTTAGAACTTTTGAAACGTTAACTCTTTATGGGTTCACTTACAAAATAACGTAGGTACTGACACACAGCTCAAGAGCAGAATGGGGGAGAATCCTCAACATTTGTCAAGTTCTCCTGCAGGTGGCAACTGTCAAGGTGAGTTTAAATTAAATAGTATTTTTGTTCTATAAGCTCTAAACGATTTGTAGTGCAGGTGATCCAATCTTCATCCAACCTCCCTGTTGACACGAAGCTCTGTAGCAAGTGTGTGTATGATACACAGCAACGGCAGAATCCGTCACAAAGCTCGACAAGAACTCTGGTCCAATAACCCCAGTGCACTTTTAGCCCCTCTCCCCCATCCACCCACCATGAGCCCATGCCTGTAGCCACCTAGCTTCCCAGTGACGTGGGTGTTGTTCTAAATGTATGATAAGCCGTGATGAAAGTGCAGGGGTCCTGAAACCAGCCAGACATGTGGGCTGGACAACACACTGGTACAAGTCTTTGCCTAAGGTGTAGAAGACACTACCAGATGTGTTGGGAATGAGCAGCACGCTGAGCTTATCAGTCCTAGCTCCGGGGCTAGAGGGTTGGGAGATAGGTTATAAACAATTGCTTGTGTAAGAATTGCTGGCCAGGATCATTTCTTCGATACCACTTTATGAGCAGCTATTTCAAGTATTGTTACCCTGTTTAAGACAGGGACTGGAAGAAAATGTATCAATAAATTCTTCGTTTGATGATAATTTTTAAAAAACATCTATACCACATGTTTGGTTAAAATGTCCAAAAGCGTACCCAAAAGTATTTCCATATAGTCTATTTATTTTTTCCTCTGCGGTCACAGTAACAAATATTGAATTATGATTGGTTCTTAGCGTATTCGTGAGCGGGCAAGATTTTCCTATCTCTGACCACGGTCACGGTAACCTACGCTGCTTCGCATTCGGTTCGCTCTATGCCGTGCTTTTCCGTTGGGGGGAAAATAAATTAGTTATTTTACCGGCTTATGGTCGATCCGTATAGGGAAAAACTGTGACCTTGGCCTGAAGTCACAGTTTTTCCCTATACGGACCTCCCAGCCGGTAAACAACATATATATATGGGACTACCTCCCCCCCCCCCCCGTCCTCCTTTGTGTAATGGATCTCAGACGACCAATTTAAGGAAGAAACAGGTAACAGTAAACTGCAGATATGTTTATAGGATGTTGTTGTTTGTCGATTTCTGTTTACTTACCTCAGATTCGTTCCTTTTTTTTCTGATTCTTTTAAGGATGAAACAGTTCAAGTTTTAGTGCAACTTTGTCCAGGTGACAGCACAAGTCAGCTTCCGTTTGATAATGGTGAGACAGCGTTTCATGAAACTTCCAAAGCTTTTTCCGTGACGCTGATGATAGTCAGGTCATTTGTTACTAGTAGCGCTAACGGTAGGCTTGTGTATGAACTACTCTGAGTTTGTAGTTTATGTCAGAAGGCGATGTCAGTAAGAAGCTTTGGTAGTTGAAATCAGAAACAGTAAAGAGAATTTTACCAATTCGATTTAGTTTTATTATAGCTACATTGTAATTATAGTTTGTAATACATTGTATATTTTTTCTCCTCTGTAGTTTAAATCTTTATACTATTGTGTCAATAATTTTTGTGTAAGTCAACACTATTCAGTTCCTCTGCAGAGTTGATAGTAATGTTTACATTACAATAAAAAATCTTCTGTCTGTTTCATATTCTTCTGCCTCACAGCAGTGAGTGAATTAACGTTTTATCAGTGGATGACAGGTGGGGCCAGACTGGGAGGGGATTTTCGAGCTATTACGCGCTTCAAGTTTGCATAACAACATTGTGGAACACTGATCATCTCTTAACTCAACAGAAAAATGGTTGCGTGTTGTTAAAGTGTCGTGTATTCTGGTGAAGGTAATGAAGACTCTTTCGTCACCCTGCTGTGCCTCTTGGGCCACCCCACATATGTGGGGTCACGTGACCAAGCACTACGTTGCTTCTCTCAAGTCACTGTGTGATGAACTGAGCACAGAGTCACACCACAGTTCTACTATGGCAAGTACAGTTACATTTATTCGTTAATGTCTTTCACTTGGTGTGTTCTTACTTAGTTGAAGGTTTCCATAACTTCAATCTGAATCCCTGTTTGTAGTCAAGGGCCTGGTTTTCCCAAAGCACGAATAATGTTAATCCCGGGTATCCCAGAAAATGATTTCAGCCAATCTCAGGCCAGATTACTGTCGTTATTTTTTCACGAAGTCGCGACAATGTCATAATTTCAGACGAAACCACAGATAGTTTGAAAGTCAGCAGCAAAATTTAAGTTTCGATCAACGTAAAATGGTTGCAATGAATCAAAGAAAATCAGTAGGAGAGAGAACGAAGCGACGTACGGTCTCGCCAAAATACAAACCATGGCTCGACAAACTCAATCTGATATCTTCCCGAATCGAACAAAAACCTGCACCATTACATATAAAAGAAGTTAGCCCAGAATTAGTACTTACCGACTTTGGACAACAGGCCAAGGCTGACGATGGTAAAATGATGCAAGAATTTTGGGGCTGCTAGACGGCACAATGAAAGCTATCAGCAGTTATAATCTGATATTTATTCCTCTACATACTCTGTTTTTCCAAGAACTATTAGACTAGTCGGATCTTTGTTCCTTCGTACGTTGTGTCTTCTGACACCCTAAACTCCTTTAAACAGTCCGCCATGCCAGCCATGAGATTGGCAAAGGTACCAAGCCACTACTATGATTAATAAAAACTAAATTAGAGTATGTGTTCTACGTTCTACTTAGAATATTGTGAAGAAGTTTTGAAAGTTGTAAACTGGCGGAGGATATTTACCACTGAGGTGCTCAAATTGTGAGGGATGTGCCCCTTACAAAGACAACTCCGAAGTGAAGTTCCGATAAAATGCTGCCTTTTAGGTGCCCTCAACTTTCACAAGTGCAATTCGTTTGTCAGAGTTCTCAGTACCCCATTCAGCACTAACTCGAGATTTAAGACATTTAACTTTCTCGCCCCAAACAAGCCTTATAGATCACTTTCATAATACTCCCAATTGACCATAAACGATAACTTTACATGGAGCTGGAACATCATGCTTTCGTGCATATGTAATTTCGTCCTTTTGGCCTCGAATCAAACATTTTGTTTATGGTCAACGGACGCTATTATGAAAGTGGTCTATGACGTATTTCGGAGCTCACCTAAACTGTCAAGATAATTTCATTGTAAAAGGTTGAAAGAATTTTGTTTTTTTATCCTAGATAAATTGCATTGTATTTTCATTCGCTTAATCCTTACTACCAAACAGCCTATTTTCTAAGGATAATGTAAGCAGCATTTAGAATCAGATTAACCGGCCGGATATGACAGGGTTAAATAAGGTAAATTTCCCGTTGACTTGGCAGGCATTGTTGAAACATTGATCAGCGACCTGGTTTAGTAGTTAAAAGCAACTGACGGATTGGTCTTAAACCAGTTAAGTGTATTAGGGCTTCCGACACAAAGCATGGCCGCAAACTGACCAGGTGGTGTGTTTGTGTTTCAGGAAATGTCAACAATTTCAATGGTTTTTGCTCATGTGTGTGATGTGATGACACACACCTCTGCTGTCAGTGACCAGCTATTCGTCCTCGCCCTTGATATGGCGAACAAAGTGTCTTCTGTACCAGATTGCATGACAGAACAGAACCAAGCCTTAGTTGCGCGGATGTACGAGGCAGCACGTCAGATCCCACTTGAAGTTTACAGAGAAGCCCTCTTTCAAACGCTAACCTGAGACCTAAAAGAGGTGACTTTGACAGTCAACCAAGACTGAGGCAGTGCAGTACCAAACCATGGTGCTGCGCTTTATTTCCCACTTGAAATTCACCGAGAGCCCTCCTTCAAATGGTGACCTAAAGAGATGGCTTCAACAGTTGACCGAGACTAAGACAGTGCAGTGTAAAGCCATTGTGCAGCATTTCAGCTACAGACCTTCAGATGGTAACCTAAAGTGATGTCTTTTACTGTCGACCTAGACTAGGATGTTGCAGTACAAAGCTGTGGTGCCGGGCTTATATCCAACTTGAAGTTCACCAGAGAGCCCTCCTTCAATCGCTTACCTAAGAGATCACTTCGACAGTCGACCAAGACTGAGACAGTGCAGTACCAAGCCGTGGTACCACGCTTTATACCTCACTTGAAGTTCACCAGAGAGCCCTCCTTCAAATGGTAACCTAGAGAGATGGCTTCAACAGTCGACCGAGACTAACACAGTGCAGTGTAGAGCCATTGTGCAGCATTTCAGAGAGACCTTCTTCAAATGGTAACCTAAAGTGATGTCTTCAAC
The DNA here is from genome assembly GCA_027574985.1 of Umimayanthus nakama. Classification (NCBI taxonomy): domain Eukaryota; kingdom Metazoa; phylum Cnidaria; class Anthozoa; order Zoantharia; family Parazoanthidae; genus Umimayanthus; species Umimayanthus nakama. Next base: position 8,649 of record JAOBRG010014463.1, on the reverse strand, counting down.
AGTCGACCTAGACTAGGACATTGCAGTACCAAGCCGTGGTGCCGGGCTTCATATCCCACTAGAAGTTCACCTAGAGCCCCCCTTCAATCGCTAAGCTAAGAGGAGATCGCTTCGATGGTCGACCAAGACTGAGACAGTGCAGTACCAAGCTATAGTACCACACTTTATATCCCACTTGAAGTTCACCGAGAGCTCTCCTTCAATCGCTAACCTAAGAGATTGTTTCGATGGTCGACCAAGACTGAAACAGTGCAGTATCACGCCATGGTATCACGCTTTATATCCCACTTGAAGTTCACCGAGAGCTCTCCTTCAATCGCTAACCTAAGAGATTGCTTCGATGGTCGACCAAGACTGAAACAGTGCAGTACCAAGATATAGTACCACACTTTATATCCCACTTGAAGTTCACCGAGAGCTCTCCTTCAATCGCTAAGCTAAGAAATCACTTCGATGGTCGGCCAAGACCGAGACAGTGTAGCACCAAGCTGAGGTGCCGTGCTTTATATCCCTCTTGAAGTTCACAGGGAAGCCCTTCTTCAAACGGTCACCTAAAGTGAAGGCTTCGATAGTGGACCTAGACTAGGACGGTGCAATACCAAGCTGTGGTGCGGGCTTTATATCCCACTTGAAATTTGCAGAGATGCCCTCCTTAAAACGTTAATCTAAGACTTGGAAGAGATCTGATGAGCAAGGCTTGGCAAGGCATGATTTTACATATACAACATTCGCCATCAGTTTAAATCTCACTTTTGAAGAAAAGCCGTCTGTTTGAGAAAACGGAGCTTTCTCGTTTACAAGTTCTAAAGAGTTCTACCACTGACACATCCTTGTTTTCAATGTATAGAACTCTAGTCACTGCTCTACTGTGGTTCGTTCTTATAAAATTTTATTCATAAGCATATGTTTGAATCTTTTTTCTTGTTAGCGCAAAATGTAACTATGTTTAACATTAATTACAACTGATATTATCATCATTGTCGTCACCCGCATCATCGTTGGAACAAGTGCCCTCTACCCAGATCTCCCTCATTAGCCATTTTTTCGGGTGATGCTCGATATACCAAGTGACGTGTCATCGTTTATTGTTTTAAAGTGACAGTACATTGTTGCGTTCTTTGTGACGCAACTCAGGGCTCATTGTCACTTCCAGTTTATCGAACATAACCCATTTTTTCGGCTCGTCCTGGACCCATTTGTTCAAAGCCCGATTAGTACTAATCCTGGATTAACTCTAAACAAAACCTATAGAGTTAACCCAGGATTAACACTAATCGGGCTTTGAACAACCGGGCCCTGCCGTCGATCTACCCGAAATACGCCCAAGGATTTAAGGTTACCGTTAACCTTGAGCGGTGTTTTTTGTTTTCCGTATGTAACTCCGTTGATACGCATTGGACACCCACAAACCTATATATCAATGGAAAGCTTATAAAATTATCTTCGTGAAAGCATTGTTTAAAAATTTTGGTTTATAAAAGAATGCGAGCATCATAACTCAACCTGTTTATTTCATTTCTAGACGTCAATGTGGCTGTCAGTTTCAACTTCGACCATTTTTAGTTTGTTTGTGAGATTAAGCACAATTTTTACTCTAATTCCGTCCTGGCGATTTTTGATTGAAGTCGTATTTAATTTTCTGCAGGCATTTAAAGAATATTCCCCATTTGTAACATACAAAACTACACTGTTTGAGTCATAAAAATTTATTTAAAAAACTGCAGGACGGTTTTCGTTTTCGGCTACTACTTTATCAACCTGCCAAATTTGACGGCATGATACCATAAATTGAGGGAGCATTGATCTTTTACATTTGCGTAGTTTGAGCCAAAACTTGTCTCGAGAAATTCGCTCCCAAAGTAAACCGCGCGTCATACAACTTTACTTCCGGTGAGAACTTTCGCTCGTCATATCTCGCAAACTATTAGACGTATTGAAAAACATTTTTTTTACTAGAAGTTCACTTCATGTATATTCATAATCTGGGAAAATCTCAGTTTCGATCCGTTCCAACATGAACGGTAACCTTAACTCCACTTTGAACCGAAACAGACAGCTTCCAGCGAAGGGGACTGTGAATGAATTTTGGGGGTTATAAATGCAACAAACATGCTACCGCCGTAATCATCAGTGTGTTTCTGTATTTTCTCTTGCGTTTTAATGGGGTGATCGATTTATATGTCGTACTGCAACATGCCAATTTGCAAATAGAAATCTCATTCGAGTTATTCTTCCTGCTGAATCCCCCCCCCCTCTGAAATGCTCACGAGCTGGGGGAAACACCTTACGCTTTTAAAATAGTATTTGCGCAGAAGATATCATAGGTAACAATAACAACCAAGAGAAACAACTTGTTCAGTTTCCTTGTCCTGAATAACTTTAAAAGTTTGTTCAAATATGTGTACAAATGAACAGTCCAGCCCTCTTCCCACCAAAAAGCCGTCATGTTTCATCATGATGTTGCCTTTAACCAAACTAATGCATACATGTCTTCTACTTAGTATTTTGTTTTTAAAGATTTTATTATGAACAGAGTGATATCAGTCAGACTGACACTGCTCATTTACAGTGACTGTGCAGCAAAGATCAACGAAACCATAGTGAAGTGAACATTTTTATTCCAGCAGCTTTACAGATTTATTGACTACATTTTGAGCTCTCTCATCTTCGCTTTCTCCAGTTTGGCTTGCGCAGCCTGGGACTTGTTACCCATGATGCCACCTCCCCAATGTTTCCTGGTGGTATAAAGGAATTGAAAATATATTTAAAGCAGTGCTTTGCAATATCTGTCACTGCACAAGTTTGCTAATTTGAGAAGATAGATGTCTCAAGAATGGGGATCAAATAGTTTCCTGATCAGTGGGTCTTGCCTAGGTTTGGGATATACAGTTTACTTCTGAAAACTCAAACCCTCACTATCACGAACCTCCTGCTAACTCCAAGTTATTTTTCATTCCTCTTCAGGTTGTTTTCGATATAACTTTACCCTTGATAACTCAAACTTCTGATAACTCAAACCATTTTCAATTTCTCCTGAAGATTTGAGTTATCTGGAGTCATCTGTAAACTTAAGACAGTTTTATGACCAGAACCTGAATTTGACACTTGAAATGCTGCAGAAATGCAAACTCACATTCTGTGTAAATTTAGATTCTCTGATTCACATTCTGTGTAAATTTAAATTCTCAAAAAACCAAGGGGAACTTGCACAGACTTGTTCCAGAGTCACAAATGTATCATTTTAATGAGTTTTAGGAATGCCCTTCAAACAATACTCAAACAAGCATGTAACAAAAATAGTAGAACAGGGCCCAGTTGTTCAGAGCCCAATTGGTGCTAATCCTGGGTTAACTCTGTATTTTTTTTAAGGATTAGTTCGAGTTTGGATTTGAACAACCAAGCATCCAAAAAGTCTTGAGGAGAGGGGTAAATGTTCTCAGGAAATCTAGAATTTAGTGATAAAATAAGTAGAAACATAATTTTCTTGATTCTCCTCAAGGAAAGTAATGGTTGACACATTTAACTCAAAATTCTTCAACAATGACAGTCAGCAAAATGTTTTATCAAAGAATATTCAGGGAAATCTTTGATAAAGTGTGTGTACATGTCAGTGAAAAATTCTCGTTGGTCTAGGAAAAGTCAAGGATTTCTATTTAAAAAAAAAATTAACCAATAATGCCAAATTTTGACAAGCAAGATTCCATTATCAGTTTATTAGTTAGGTTTCAGACCAACAGGCACACAAAAAACACAAGTGCTTCGTACCTGATCTCATCATAGCGCTCATTGTAGTTGTTCTTCACAGCCTCACACAGGTTGTTAAACGAGTGTTTGTCCTCTGATCTAATGCCAGCAAAGCACAGAGCTGTAGCAGTCTTCTTGTGTACAACTTTTCCAAGCCTGGATTTGGATGTTAAACAGAACAAAAATTAACTAACATTTCTAATGGTTTTGGCAAAATGAGCTTCAAAATAGATGCAAGTGAACAATACATTTTGACTTTCAAATTTGTTTCAAACACTTGAATGTTTCTATGCATAATACAACTCATCAACACTACAACAGAGTTGACTTCTTCAGTTGTAACCAACTGAACCTACATGTATCTCATTCTCTTCAAGGTCAGCAGCTTTGAAAATTCATGAACAGCTCTATGAGAGACTCAAGAAAACTTGCCAACTGAAGACAACTAGTGAAGACAATGTTTTGCCTGCATCAAGATTGCACTGGACCATGGATGCTTTCACAGCCTTTTGTTTTACAGCCCACTGACCAATAAAATGGGGCTTTGTGAACAACTTGCTGGTTTGCACACAGGTCAAAGCAAGTCAGATTAATTTTAATTGACACATAGTCAAGTTAGAGGCTGCCGAATTCAATGCAAGTCAACAACAATCCAGTCGAACCAGTATCAATCAAGCTACAAATAAGTAACAAGATGCAAATTGTGTTCCTTTGGCTTAGCAAAATTAATTTGTGCAACACCCCCTGTTACCTGGCTTTCCCCTTGACTATGCAGTAAGGTACTCCCATCTTTCTGCACAAAGCTGGCAGCCACACAACGATCTGTTGAGTATTGAATGAACAACTGTTAGCTACCAAACTGTGATGTGTTCACGAGAAGAGGTGAATTATCAAGAGGTCCTTCTAAAAAATGAGAAAAAAGTTACTTCAATCAAATTCTTTCTCCAAATACTTTAAAGTAAAGGGGCATTTGATTCAGCATTGCCACTATTAACTGGATGTGAAACTCGAGGACTTTTGCAGGATTTTTCAGGACCTTTTCAAGCAAAGTCAAGGACCTGTTTTATCAAAAAAAGGTTTGTTAGTCTGTATTTTGATTCAGCACTGAGCTTTAAAAGACTTGTTTCTGGGGAAAATGTGAGCCTCTGTTACTGTAATATCAAAAGCACTATGTCTGGTTGTGACAAACAACTCGCCAACTCAAGGACTTAGCAGGCTATTCAAGGACCGTGGCAGCCCATTTTTGTAGTTTTTCTTTAGAACATTATAAGGTAGCAGGGTTCACACAGAAAATCAGCAATAAAATTTAATAACTTTTCCATGATCAATTAAAATTTTCCAAAAATTGGAAAATATATTCTCAAATAATATATCTTTTCATGATTGTATGAACCCTGGTTAGGTACATGATATAAAACTCAATTTACGATGTTGTCTCAAAACCAAATGTGAAACAAATATACGCTATCCTTTTTACAGACTGACATTTTGAATACATTTCTGATTTCAGTGTAATAATTGTCCAAGCATTTAAAAATTTAACAAACTTGTATTGTTCTAAAGTTTCACAGCATTTAAACTGATGAAGAAGAAAATTATAAAAAAAGGTTGAGGGCTCTTGATAGTCAGGTGGGGATGCTAGCAAATCAAGGTATACTTTTTAACTTGACCTAAAAGTATTCAAGTTGCTACAGCAAAACTTACTTACTATGGCAACTGTTAAATTTATATTACACAAACCTCGATGGGGTCAACATCATGGGCAATGACAACCATTTGAGCCTTCTTGTTCTCAACAAGGCTTGTCACATGGTTGAGACCATATTTGATGACTACTGGCTTCTTGCCAGGGGCTTCATCTTTGCCCTCCGCCTTTTTCTCTGCCTTGGCTGTGAGTCTGGCTTTCTTCTCGGCCTTGGTCTCAGGGCGGTACTTATGAAGCAAGGTGAACAGCTTGGTAGCTACAGAGTGAACAAACAATCAGTTCAAAGGCATCAACTTTTAGTGGCCCCAATTAGCTAAATTTCATGTTACAAAAAATAGACATTAGATATATGTGCAAGTAAAAGTTGTTTAATCTGCTTAATAATAAAATATGGATTGCACAGAAATGGGTATATGAACTGACAACCAAACATCCTAAGAATCTGATTCAGGGCAATCAACTTTTTTATTTCTTCACTCGCCTATGGGACAAGTTAGTTCTGAGTTTTACTTGTCCATAAGTAATTTTTACTTGTCCAAAGAAAATACTTTTACACATATTTGCTTAAATTTTTGAAAAAATCTTGTCACAGTTTTGCTATTACCTGTCGAAGGGATATACACCAATTAAAAGAGACTTTCAAAGCAGCCATTTTAGCTGTCATTGTTTCCCCTTTGTTACAAACTCAGACTGATCGATGCATCAATTCCGCTCGTTCATACTGACAAGTGATTCAGCAAAATTGGTTGTCCAGAGCTACAGTAACTCGTCTAAGATGACCAGACATGTGAAAGTTGATTTCCCTCTGATTACTGGCCATCACCCGAGAAGCAATGAAAATCAGCCTAACTTCAGTTGGTATGTATAACAGTAAATAGCCAAACCTTTGGGACACTCCCTTTTGTGTATGTCAAAGGTTCAACACACAAAACAAAACCTGGCAGATAAATTGCAATTACACTTCCACTGAAGAGCCTAGTGCAGAAATACTGCAAGTTATTTTGTATGTTAAATAAAATTCTCCAAGTGTTAAAAAGAGATGATAAAAACAAGAAGAGAGTTGAGAAATTGCTCAAAAGTAACTTACAGCAGTTTTGCACTAAGGTTTTTAACTTAACTTAAATGGTTTGAGCAAGCTTGAGCCTGTGAAAAACATCCACTTAGATATAGTTGCCCCTGTCAATGTAACAACATTTAAACAACTTAGAGTAAATGCAACTTACCAGTTTGTTTGTCTAAAGTCTGTGTGAACTGGTTAATTGATGGTGGCACCTTCAGACGCTTGTACAGGACGGCCTTCTGACGCTGGAGTCTGATGTACTTGGGCCATCGTACAAAGTGACTGAGGTCCCTCTTGGGTTGAATGTCAGCACCTTCAAAGGACATGACGTGTCAAAGGAGGTGTATCTGGCAAACTATTAACTTAAGCTTTGCTCCATCAACGATAAAAAAAATAATTACCAATGCCAAAGTTCCTAGGCCTCTTTTCAATTAAAGGGTTGATCACTTTCTTTGGGGCAGCTTTAGCTGCTGTGTATGGTGCCGGCGCAACCTTCTTCTTGACCCTTTTGACTTTTGGCTGTTGACACGAAACTCAAGTTAGAACTCTAAAAGTGTACCACAAATGAGAAACGAAATTTAGGAATTATTGTGTAGGCAGGAAAAAGTCTGAAATATGATTTAGAGGAAGACCTTAAGTCATGACACTACACTTATCAATGTCATATCTGAGGGAGGGGGACCCGAAATTTTACTGATTTTTTTTTGTCAAAATCCACTCTCATGTTCAGTCTATTTGATTAGTTGTGTCATATTATCACTGTACTTTTCTAATTGTATCTTTAATTGGTGTGTTAAAATCCACTCATAGGAGATGGCAGATGCTATATCAAATCTCTACCCTCTAGGAGTTCTGAGGAGGTTTAGTGCACTAAACCTCCCCAGAACTATACATTGATAGATGCACAAGCCATATAATAGACTGTAGTAAAGAGAATCGAATCATCAAACCCTAGCAGTTTATTTTGATCAGTGCTGTTATAGTTAACTCACTTTTCGCTTAACAATATAAAGTTGCAGTATTTGATACTGGTACGATGTAAGTTATAACAGTATAAACATAACATTACTCTGCAAAAAAAGGTGAAAGGATGAAACTTAGCTACACGTACATCACCGCAAACACAGCCTTCCTTTAATTTAGGTGAATGAGGACTCCCAAAGAAAAAATGTTATTGCACCAGTCATGTTGAAACATGCAGGTGAAACGGTTAATCCTGAGAATTTCTACGTAGGGACGTTGAAAATATCAGAGAATGAATGCACCTCACACGTGAAACTTCTAGACTTTATAACACCATTCCAAATGTTCCAAATGTTTTAACGGAAGCACTGAAGACCTTGCAGCAACATACAAAAATTTCAATTGTTTTTGGGGATACATTTTCTTTTAACTTACTGGAAGCTTTCGGAATGAATCAAGAGCAATTGTTTCGCGGATGATGTCTCAAACAAAATGTATGTGAGTGGCAGATTGACTGACACAGGACTTGCCGTAAACATTTGAGACCGAAGTATCTTCCTTAAATCCTTCATCTACTAAAAATACGGCAACAGTCCGAAAAATTGTACATTGGTTTCTGATTTTACGGCTTTTATAAAGCAGACAGACTAAGGATGGTAATGATCCAGGCTGCTGAAATACCATTATCAAAAACAAGAAACCCACCATTTTTTCCGATGCTACTGAAGAGGTCGGTCCCAGGGCATGCCGGGAGAGATATAACTTTACCCAAAATGCATTGTCCGCGTAGACAACAACATGGCGGACAAAGTGTAGCAAACTGGATGACTGAACTGTTCCAGACCTGTATTCCAGAAGGTTAGCTGATTGGACATAAAATCTAGATCCAAATTAATTCTGTACTGATATTCTTGGAGTAATTTTGCGCATAGTAAGTACAGTCAATAGAGCTATTTTCCTACAAGATGGGACCATATGTTGCTTCAGTAATTTAACTAGCGCTGGCTGGCCGAGTAATCACGATTCGATGTACAGCTAGACACTCTCCGAATGCGAGCAAACATTTTTTCGAGCTTTGTTTTCTCACAGGAAATTAACATAGGTAAAATTTCCGTACTGGGGCGTACTTAATTATGCATGCAATATTTTACAAGATTTTGGGAAAATAACCCTAACC